>CAKJTW010000072.1:10000000-10055293 GCA_917880005.1 Nanger dama | reverse complement strand
CAGAGCAGATTAGTCACAGACCTGTCACAGACGTGCACGGAGACACAGAATTGCTCGAGCGTACCTCCGAATCTAAAAGCCAAAGGGTCTGAGTGAGCGAGGCGATCCCAGACGAGCCCCCAAATGTAAGACCTTGCGGCCTTTTCTCGGGAACCATCGCCCCAAAGACCACAGTGACTCGGATTCGATGCAATCAGCAAGAGGATTTATTAAGCCGGCGCGCGCCAGGGTTCAGTGGAGTGAACCCCCAGCGTCAGTAGTGAGGGTTTTTATATAAAAATTACAGACAGGTGGGGATGGAGTCGGGTTATGGGATACATTGAAGTGAAGTCACAGGTGTGGGGGATACGCTTGATTGGTGGGAAAGCTTACAGAAAGCAACTAAGTTGAACAGAGAAAGCTACTTTGCCTCCGATAAGGAGAAAGCTATTTTCCAGGAGGCCGCGGCCTTGCCTCCCGATAAGGAGAAAGCTATTTTCAGGAGGCCACGGCCTTGCCTCCCGAGCTTAAATTTTTAATCTAAGTTCTTCACTTGGATTCCCTTGTGTATGTATATCTATTACAGATTTTTGGTTTGTGGTTACCATGAAGTTTTTATATAGCAGTCTGTACATATATTTAATTATTTTAAGTTGCTGATCTCTTAATTTCAAATGCATTTTAAAAATTCTGTATTTCTACTCTTCTCTCTTTTGCAATTTTGATATTTGGTTTTGGTATCATATTTTGTGTTTCTGTGTATCCCTTAACTGTTTCTTGTAGATATAGATGATTTTGCTACTTTTGTCTTTTAAGTTTTCTGCTAACTTTGTATGTGAAGACTGTATGTTCCAGACTTTACCATATCTTTGCCTTTACTGGTGAGTTTTTTCATTTCATAATTTTCTTGTTTCTCCTTGTGGCTTCTTCTTTTTTTCATCCAGGGAAGTTTCTTTAACATTTTTTTGTAAGGAATTCCCTGGCATTCTAATGGTTAGGCCTCTTCACTCTCGTTGCAAGGGCTTCAGTTCAATCCTGGTCAAGGAACTAAGGTCCCACAAACCGAGAGGTAGAGCCAAAAACAGACAAAGCATTTACTGTAAAACTGGATTGACGGTGCTGAACTCTTTTAGGTTTTTCTTGTCTATGAAGCTGTTGAGCTCTCTGTCAAATCTGAATGACAGTCTTGCTGGGTAGAGTATTCTTGATTGTAGGTTTTTCCTTTCATTGCTTTAAATATATTGTGCCATTCCTTTTCGGCCTGCAGAGAAGAAAACCAGCTGATGCCCTTATGGGAATTCTCTTGTGTATTTTTTCCCCTTACTGCTTTAATATTCTCTCTTTAGTTTTAATTTTTGTCATTTTAATTACAATGTGTCTTTGTGCCCCTCTTTGTTTTAATTCTGTACGGAACTCTGAGCTTCTTGGTCTTGGGTGACTGTTTCCTTTCCCAGGTGAGGGAATTTTTCAACCATTATGTCGTCAAGTATGATTTCGGCCTGTTTCTTTTTTTCCTTCTGGGGCCCCTCTAATGTATGTATTAGTGTGCTTGATGTTGTCCCAGAGGTCTCTTGAACTGTCCTCATTTATTTCATCCTTTTTCTTTGTTTTTTTTTTTTTTCCTGTTCATTGTCAATGATTTCAACTACTTTGTCTTCCATCTCACTGATCTGTACCTCTGTATCATTTAGTCTACTGTTGATTCCTTCTATTAATCTTCCACTTCAATTATTGTAGTCTTCATCTATGTTTGGTTGTTCTTTATATTTTCTAAATCTTTGTTAAAAAGCTTTTAGCTTCTTGTTATGTGTACCCATTCTTCTCCTAAGTTCTTTGACCATTTTACAATCATTAGCTGAACTCTTTCTAGGGTAGATTACTTATCTTTGTTACTTATTTAAATAAGTTTACTTGTCTTCAGTTCAGTTCAGTCGCTCAGTCGTGTCTGACTTTTTGCGACCCCATGAATCCCAGCACACCAGGCTTCCGTGTCCATCACCAACTCCCAGAGTTCACTCAGACTCATGTCCATCGAGTCGGTGATGCCATCCAACCATCTCATCCTCTGTCGTCCACTTCTCCTCCTGCCCTCAATCTCTCCCAGCATCAGAGTCTTTTCCAATGAGTCAACTCTTCGCATGAGGTGGCCAAAGTACTGGAGTTTCAGCTTTAGCATCATTCCTTCCAAAGAAATCCCAGGGCTGATCTCCTCCAGAATGGACTGGTTGGATCTCCTTGCAGTCTAAGGGACTCTCAAGAGTCTTCTCCAACACCACAGTTCAAAAGCATCAATTCTTTGACGCTCTGCCTTCTTCACAGTCCAACTCTCACATCCATACATGATCACAGGAAAAACCATAGCCTTGACTAGATGGACCTTAGTCTGCAAAGTAATGTCTCTGCTTTTGAATATACTATCTACGTTGGTCATAACTTTTCTCCAAGGAGAAAGCGTTTTTAATTTCATGGCTGCAGTCACCATCTGCAGTGATTTTGGAACCCAGAAAAATAAAGTCTGACACTGTTTCTACTGTTTCCCCATCTATTTCTCATGAAGTGATGGGACCGGATGCCATGATCTTCGTTTTCTGAACGTTGAGCTTTAAGCCAACTTTTTCACTCTCCTTTTTCACTTTCATCAAGAGGCTTTTTAGTTCCTCTTCACTTTCTGCCATAAGAGTAGTGTCATCTACATATCTGAGGTTATTGATATTTCTCCCAGCAATCTTGATTCCAGCTTGTGTTTCTTCCAGTCCAGCATTTCTCATGATGTACTCTGCATATAAGTTAAATAAGCAGGGTGACAATATACAGCCTCTGAAGCATATGTTGACCTGTCAGTGGGAAGGGATGAGGCCCAGTTGGTCCCAGGGAAGGGTCTGGCCTACTATGGTAACCTGGTCTCCAGGCTGCAGGGTTGTGCTTTCCTTGCACCTGGTGTCTCCCCTGGTGGGTGAGGCTGGTCTAGAGGCTAATGCAGGCTGAAGCCTGCCCATTGGTGAGTTGAGCTGGGTCTTGGCCCTCTAGTGAATAGGGCTATGGGTTCAGAAAGTCTTTAGGCATCCTGTTGCTGATGAGTGGAAATATAAATAATTAGTTATTTGGCCTGAGATATCCCAGCACTGGCACCTACACACTGTTTTGTGGGACTAGGTCTTGGCACTAAAGAGCTAGAGTGAGGATTCCACAATGTTGCCCACACATACCAGTGTCCATGAGATAGAAGGAGCTCCAAAGTACAGCTACCACCAGTGTCTGTCCCCAGGGCAAGCCACAGCCACTCGCTGCCTCTCTAGGGGACTCTACAAGACCAGCAGAAAGGTCTGGCTGTCTCCTATCAAATTATTGCTTTTGCCCTAGGTCTTGTGTGTGTGAGATTTCCCGCTGTCCTTTTGGGACTCCCAAAGCTTTGCTCTCCATCAAAGTCAATTGCTCTGTTGGTTTGTTTTCCTGGCACAGGACCCCCAGGCTCGGGAGCCTGACATGGGTCTCAGAATTCAGTGCTGTGGGGGAACCTGTCTAATATAATTACTCTCCAGTTTTTGGGTCACCCACCAGGGGGTATGGGACGTGATTATATTGTGAGCCCCTCCCTCCTACCTGTCTCATTGTGGTTCCTTCTTTATGTCTTTAGTTGTAGAAGTTCTTTTTTGGTAGGTTCTGCAAATACTTGTGATTTTGGTGTGCTCATGAGAGGAAGCAAGCTCAGTCAGGCTCTTCATACTCTGTCATCTTAACTGACCTCTGACTACGTTTTCAAAAGTAGTTTCTCCAATTTTCTTTTTAAACAGACATTCTCTATTTTTTTAATTTTTATAACCATGTTATTTCAATAAGCTCATAATTAGACATTCTTTTAAAATATTTTTATTTATTTTTAATGGAAGGATAATTAAAAATTATGTTGGTTTCTGCCATACATTAACATGGATCAGTCATAGGTATACATATGTCCCCTCCCTCGAGTGCCTCCCTCCCACCTGCCACCCATCACATCCCTCCAGGTTGTCACAGAGCCCTGGGTCATTCAGTCCCATTAGCTATCTATTTTATTTATATTAGTGTATATGTTTCCATGCTACTCTCTCCATTAGTCCCACCCTCTCCTTCCTACCACCCTCCCTGTGTCCATAAGTCTGTTCTCTATGTCTGCATCTGCATTGCTGCCCTGCAAATTAGCTCATCAATACCATCTTTCTAGATTCCATACATATATGTTAATGTATGATATTTGTCTTTCTGACCTACTTCACTCTGTATAATAGGCTCTAGGTTCATCTTTCTCATTAGCACTAATTCAAGTATGTTCCTTTCTATGGCTGAGTAATGTTTCATTGTATATATATACTACAGCTTCCTTATCCATTCATCTGTCGATGAACATCTAGGTTACTTCCATGTCCTAGCTATTGTAAATAGTGCTGCAATGAACACTGGAGTACATGTGACTTTTTCAGTTTTTTTTTCCCTCCAGGATATGTGCCCAGTGGTGGGATTGTTGGGCCATATGGTAATTTTATTCCTAGTTTTTAAGGACTCTCTGTACTGTCTTCTCTAGTGGCTGTATTAGTTTACATTCCCACCAACAGTATAGAAGGTTCCCTTTTCTCCACACCCTCTCCAGCATTTATTGTTTATATATATTTTTTGATGATGGCCATTCTGACCAGGGTGAGGTGAAAATCTCATTGTAGTTTTGATTTGCATTTCTCTAATAGTGATGTTGAGCATTTTTTTCATGTGTTTATTAGCCATCTATATGTATGTCTTCTTTGGTGAAATGTTTAAATCCTTTGCCCACTTTTTGATTAGGTTGTTTATTTTTCTGGCTTTGAGTTGTAAAAGCTGCTTGTATATTTTGGAAATTAATCCTTTGTCAATTGTTTGATTTGCTATTATTGTCTTCCATTCTGAGAGCTGTCTTTTTACCTTGTTTATAGTTTCCTTTGATATGCAAATGCCTTTCAGTTTAATTAGGTCCAACTTATTTATTTTTGTTTTTATTTCCATTAGTCTTGGAGATGGATCATAGATCTTCCTGTGATTTATGTCAGAGAGTGTTCTGCCTGTGTTTTCCTCTAAGAGTTTATGGTTTCTGGTCTTACATTTAGGTCCCTAATCCATTTTGAGTTTATCTTTGTGTATGGCTTTAGGAAGCATTCTAATTCATTCTTTTATATGTAGCTGCCCAGTCTTCCCAGCATCACTTACTGAAGAGACTATCTTTGTCCCGTGTATATACTTTCCTCCTTTGTTAAAGATAAGGTACCCATGGGTTTGTGGGTTAATCTCTGGGTTCTCTATCTTGCTTCATTGGCTTATATTTCTCTTTTGTGCCAATACTATACTATCTTGATGACTGTAGCTTTGTAGTATAGTCTGAAGTCAAAAGGTTGTTTCCTTCAGCTCCATTCTTCTTTCTCAAGTTTGCGTTGGTTCTTTGAGGTCTTTTGTATTCTCATACTAAGTGTGAATTTTTTTGTTGTTTTTTGATAGGGATAGCACTGAATCTGTAGATTGCATTTGGCAGTATAGTCATTTTCACAGTATTGATTTGTCTAACCCAAGAACATGAAATATCTCTCTGTTTTGTTGTCTTTGATTTCTTTCATCACTGACTTATAGCTTTCTGCATATATCTCTGTTGTTTCCTTAAGTAGGTTCATTCTTAAGTATTTTGTTCTTTGTGTTGCAATGGTAAATGGCATTGATTCCTTAATGTCTCTTTCTAATTCTTTGTTTTTAGTGTATAGGAATTCAAATTATTTCTATGTATGGATTTTTACTAAATTTACTGATGAGCTCTAGTTGTTTTCTGATAGTATCTTTAGGGTTTTCTATGTGCAGTATCATGTCATCTGCAAACAGTGAGAGTTTACTTCTTTAACAATCTGCATTTCTTTTATTTCTTTTTCTTCTCTGATTGCTATAGCCAGGACTTCCAAAACTATGTTGAATTATAGTGATGAGAGTGGGCACCCTTTAGGCATTCTTTTTTTAAATAATTTATCTTATTTATTTTTGGTTGTTCTGGGTCTTCTTTGCTGCGAGTGGGCTTTCTCTAGTTTCAGTGAGTGAAGGCTACTCTTTGTTGTGGTCCATGGGCTTAGTTGCTCCTCAGCATGTGGAACTGAACCTGTGTCCCTTGCATCAGCAGGCAGATTCTTATCTACTGCACCACCAGGAAAGTCTGGTTGCTTCAAATTTTAAATGTTACTTCAATTAAGAAAAAGATAGACAAACCAAACAAAGCATGTCTATAGACCATTCTCGGTCTGTGGATTTCTGATTTTCCAGTTATAAGATTCATTGCTGTGAAGATCTGATTGACCCAGTTGATTCACAGTGTATAAGCTGCTGATAAGATATGTGGTGATTCTTTTTCACACTGAGGATCAGTTAAACCATAAATAAAACTGAAGGTAGTGTTAGCTATACACCTAACATACAATAGACTACTGTCATTTAATGCTAGTTTATGAAAGGTGCTTTGCTTACATTATCTCATCTATTCCCTACAACAACTGTGCAAGACAGGACTATATATTTTTGTGGCTTCCAGTAGTTCAGAGCATCAGTGTCACAAAGGGGAAGATTGTAGTTAGCACCTGGATTCAGGCAACAGCTTTTAAAGTATGTTCATATACCTTTTTCAGGGAAGACTGGAAGATTGACATTTCTGTCCAATCCCTGTGCACTGAGCCCTGCTGTGATGGCCAGTTGAGAACTGCTTCTTTGCTACCATTATGTTTAACCCATGCACACAAGCACCATTTGCCAGCAGAGCTGGGCTGTCAAGGGTATTTTCTCTTGGTGGCAGCCCCAAAATCCAGGGTACTGGGCATATGCTAACTTCTTTCTTGGAGTCACCAATGATCTGGGGTGGAGCATAGGGAGAATATGAAGATGGCACCCGCCAGGTCTCCTGGGTCTTCGGAGAGGGTTGTGGTCAGGTCCTTGATGCTTGTTTACAGACAAGCCCCGCCGCCCCCCCCCCTCCCTCCCCCAGTTTATGACTATGAATATCAGCTAGTAAGCCTCTTCCAAAGAAGTGCTGGGTTATGTTTCAGTCTGCTGTCTCTGCATGCTGTCCTGGGGTCAAGGTAGCCAGAAAAGAACCGTTGTTATTTTTGTGATGATCCCGCTGGCCACCAGACCTAGGTAGAGTAAGTCCCCTGTGTACAAACCTTTATCAACTTGATGCAAACGTGCATTCTTTCATCAGGTGTGAGTGAAATTTCATTTTGCATTTCCTATTTCTGATGGTCCTTCAGCTCTGCCATCTCCCACCTCCTCTCCATCTTCCAGTCAGTAACTCTTTTTGCCTGTTCACTCAATGCCAGCCTCGTATGCCAGCTGTTATACTGTACTTTTCAAAGTATTGTACTATAAGATTAAAAATGTTTATTTTTGTGTTTGTCTGTCATGTACTATGTGAAAAGTACTATAAACCTGTTACAGTACAGTGCTGTATAGCTGATTGTGTTAGCTGGGTACTTAGACTAACTTTGTTGGACTTATGAACAAATTGAACTTACAAATACAGTCTTGGAATGGAACTGTTTTGTATATAGGGGACTTACTCTAATCTAGAAGCTAAGGAATGTCCCTTGGGCAGCAGCTCCTAGAACTGGGACCCCAGATGTATGGACAAACTCCTTTCTGGAAGATGCTGGGAGGATGACAGAGGAAGAACACAAAGATGGCACCTGTTCCTCTGAGGCTTCTATATAAGATTGTGGTTGGTCCTCAGATGTGTTCAATCAGAAACCTGCCCCTCAGCCCGCAGCTATAAAGATAAACTCATAGGAGCTTTTCGCAGAATGACTGGGCACTTCAGTCTGTTGCCTTGTGCTTTCGTCTCAGGTGTAGCTGGTTAAGAAGTCTCTGTTTCAGTCCTATGGGACTCACAAACACAAGCCCTGCTGGCCTCCAGAGCCAGCTCACCAACAGGTGTTCCCTGGGTGGCAGCACCAAAATCGGGCTGCCAGCTGAGTGCACAACCTCCTTTCCAGGAGATGCCAGCAACCTGGAGCGAGCCAGAGGAAAAACCCAAATATGGCTTTGTTTTTGGAGATTATTCTAGTAGGTCCCTAGATGTATGTTAAATTCGATGCTTTCCCTCAGGCTGCAGCTTTTTTATTTTATTTTTGTAATTTAAATTCTTCTTTAATTTTTTTATTTTTGGTTGTGCTGGGTCTTCATTGCTGTGCGGGGGCTTCCTCTGGTTAGGGTGCGTGGGAACTATTCTTTGTTGGGGTGCGTGGGCTTCTCACCATGGTGGCTTCTTTTGTTTCAGGGCACAGGCTCTAGACTCAGGGGCTTCAGTGGTTACAGCATGTGGGCTCAGGAGTTGTGGCACTTGGACTTTCATTGCCCATGGCATGTGGAATCTTCCCAGACCAGGGATCAAACACATGTCCCCTTCACTGGCAGGTGGACTATTATTCATAACACTATGAGGAAATCCCCAACTTTTAAAAATAAACAAACAGGCCTCTTTCACAGAAAGATGGCACTTTGTACTCTGCCACCTTTGTGCCACTGATTTTCTCATTTTGCCATGGCCCCATTGGTCTTGAGGACACAAACCTCATTGGCTTTTCAAAGCTAGACGTTTTGAGGTCTTGTATGTCAGGTGCAGATCTTAAAAGCTGGAGTGCCAGATGTAGGCTTCAAACCCTTTGCTTTTGATGGAGAAGCTCAGGGTTGTAAGTTCTCTCCTGATTGTGAATCATCACATGCAATGTGGGGTTTATGGCAAAATTTGATGTAAGATGACTTTTTTGACATAGGATCGCCATGATATTCTTTAGACTCCACAGAAAACTGGTTAAATGAAATTTGTTTTTCCTTTGAAACTGCAAAACTGGCTCTTTTTGCATAAGCAATTAAAAACATCTAACTTGTTTAAAAAGCCTGTCTAGAAAAACCTTCCCTGGTGGCTCAGATGGTAAAGAATCTGCCTGCAATGTGAGAGACTTGAGTTTGATCCCTGGGTTGGGAAGATCCCCTGGAGGAGGGCATGGCAACCCACTCCAATATTCTTGCCTGGAGAATCCCCAGGTAGCCTGGTGGGCTACCATCCATGGGGTTGCAAAGAGTCAGATATGACTGAAAAACTTAGCACAGCACAGAGTAGTTTTGACTTCAGTATTTGTGTTGTTCATCTCTCACCTCTGTTTGCTTTGTCTTTATTTCTTCTGTGTCCTTGGTAAGCGTGTTAACAGTGTTTCTTGCATTTTCTCCATTCTATTTTCAAGGCTTCTGAACATCTTTCCTATCATTATTTTGCATTCTTTTTCAGGTAGATTGTTTATTTACTCTTCATTTATTTCGTCTTGGTTTCTACCTGGTTCTTTCATTTGTGCTGTATTTCTCTGTCTTTTCTCTTTTTTTCCCCAAACTTACTCCATTTGAGGTCTCCTTTTCCCAGGCTTTAGGGTGGTATTCTTTCTTGCTTTTTTTTTTTTTTTCCCTTGGAGGGAAAGGTTGGTTCACTGGTTTGTGTTGACTTCTAGTTAAGGGGTGAGCTGTGCCTGCATTCTAGTAGGAGGAGATGAGGTGTTTTTCTTTGTTTTTCTTTTCCGTCTGGTGGGCAGGGCTGTGTGAGGTTGTGTATTTTGGAGTTTGTGGAACTCCCGTCTGTTGATGATTGTTTTTGTGTTTTTGTCCCGCTTGTTGTTTGGGTAAAGTGCCTTGGAGTGGATGCTGTCAACAGCTGGGTGATACTAGGCTTTGTGTACAAGTGTCAAGTTCAGTCAGTTCAGTCGCTCAGTCATGTCAAAGTTCTCAATAACCAATATCCCCTGGGGTTAAGAGATATTTGGCAGCCTGGGATCTTGGACTTAATGTTCCACCTCAGTGGTTCAGGTGTGATCCTTGGTCAGGAGATCGGGGCTCCATAAGTCATTTATTTTGACATTAAAGGGGGTTAAAGCAAACACACCAAGACAAAAAGCAAAACATGACATGAAATAAAAGATGAACCCAGATAGATGGTAAATACAAGATCAGACAAGTAATTATAGAAATAATGGGACATATGCACACACTTTCACACCACAGATATAACCAAAGTATTCTAAAGAACAGAGTACAGGAGATTGACTTGGTGAGCAAAGAAAACCAAAAGTGATGTCAACCAATTAAAAGCAGAGCTAACTAATGCTCAATATGGAAAACAGAGACTGAGCAGAGTGCCAGCTGGAGAATATAGCAAAGAGAGCATCACAATTTAACTTACATGGTGAAAAAGAGTGAAGGAAAAAGAAAAAAGAGGTAAGGGAGAGAAAAGGAAGAGGTGGAAGAGAAGGTGGAAAAAAAAAGAGAGAGAAAGAAAAAATAGAAAAGCAAAGATAAATAGATGTATGTAAAAAGATTTATATATATTCAGGAATAGCTACCGGAGAAGGCAATGGCACCCCACTCCAGTACTCTTGCCTGGAAAGTCCCATGGACAGAGGAGCCTGGTAGGCTGCAGTCCATGGGGTCGCAAAGAGCTGGACACGACTAAGCGACTTCTGTTTGTCTTTTTCACTTTCATGCATTGGAGAAGGAAATGGTAACCCACTCCAGTGTTCTTGCCTGGAGAATCCCACAGACAGGGAGCCTGGTGGGCTGCAGTGTATGGGGTCGCACAGAGTCGGGCATGACTGAAGCGACTTAGCAGCAGCAGCAGAAATAGCTACAGCCAGTAAAGAACTAGAAAAGCAGTCAAATATAACAAAATAAAGAATAAATAAAAGAAATTACAAAGGGAAAAAAATTATTAAAAACAGGAAAATGCCCCAGCACTGCAAAAGGTTAATGAAAGGTAGAAACATGTAGGGGGTATAAACAGTGTGATTTAAAAGAGAAGAAAAAAAGAGTTCTCAGGATGGTTGTTCTTGGTTGTGGGGTCTGCCCTGGGGATGGGTTTGGATCAGTGTCCTGTGGTGTTTTTCCTGGTTGGGGGAGCTTGTGCCTGGGTTCTGGTTGGTGGAGTGGCTCTCATCTCTCTGAAGGGCAGCAGTGTCCAGTCTGGGCTGTCTGTGGGTTCGGCATGTCTGTGGGCAGTTCTCCTGGCCCCACAGTGGCGGGTGCATCTGTTTCTGCAGCCGCCTCAGGGCGGCCCTCTTAGGATACCCTCACTGCAGCCTGCCCCCTCTCCCTGGGGTCTTTGCTGGTGCTTCTGTCCCCTGGTCCCACCCTGCACTGCAGGTCGAAGCTTACTAGGTAAGGGCTTTGTGTCAATCTTTTTCTCAGCTCCCCAGCCCTGCCCTCTGTGTCGTGGAGACTTGTGTGGGTCTCCCTCAGCACCTGAGCTCATCCTCTGTGTTGCGGGGCTTGTGCGCTCTTCTCTCTGCACCATGGGGCTTCTGTGTGATTTCTGGGTTCTCCAAGCCTGCCATCTGGTTGGGGCCATGGTCTGTGAGCTGCTTATGGGTTGAGAGGTGCAGCTTTCTCTGTTTTCTGCCCTCTAGGTCCCTGCTTTGCCACAACAGCTAAGATTCTGCAGCTCCCCACTTAGTCCCACCTGTGAGGAGCTTCCAAGTGCACTGGGCCTCTTCTTTCTGCACAGCTCCCCTACCCCCTGGGGACACAGGCTCCGTCCTGAAGTTCTTGGTCTCTTTTGTGTCTCCCTCCTTTCTCCAACCTCATTCCAGGGAGTTTAGCCTGCCCTCCTGGAGGCCTAGGGTCTTCTGCTGTCGCCTAGAGGTTGCTTTGAAGGAGTTGTTCCATATCTTGATGAGTTTTTGATGTATTTGTGGGGAGGCTGATGATCTCCCTGTCTTGCTCCTCTACCATCTTCTTCCACCTTTGAATGTTGCGATTAACCCAGCTTGTTCACCCCTCCTTTTCATTTTCATCTAGAGGCTCTCTAGTTCCTCTTCACTTTTTGCCATTAACATGGTGTCATCTGCATGTCTGAGTTTGTTGGTATTTCTTCTTGCAATCTTGATTCCAGCTGTACTTCATTCAGCTCAGTGTTTTGCATAGTGTATTCTACATATAAGTTAAATAAACAGGGTGACAATATACAGCCTTGATGTACTCCTTTCCCATTTTTTAACCAGTTTCTTGTTCCGTGTCCAGTTTTAACTGTTGCTTCTTGACCTGCATACAGGTTTCACAGGAGGCAGGTAAGGTGGTCTGGTATTCCCATCTCTTTAAAAATTTTCATTTTCCATAGTTTGTTGTGATCCACACAAAGGGCTTCCCTCATAGCTCAGTTGGTAAAGAATCCACCTTGTCTGAATACAGCTTGAACATCTGGAAGTTCTTGGTTCACGTACTGTTGAACCCTAGTTTGAAGAATTCTGAGCATTGCTTGTTAGCATGTGAGATGAGAGCAATTGTGTGGTAGACTGAACATTCTTTGGCATTGCCCTTCTTTGAGGTTGGAATGAAACTGAAATTTTCCAGTCTTTTGGCCACTGCTGAGTTTTCCAAATTTGTTGGCATAATGAGTGCAGCACTTTGACAGCATCATCTTTCAGGATTTGAAATAGCTCAGCTGGAATTCCCCATTCCCCATCAATAATGGTGTTCTAAATGCAAGTATGACCATCAGCCTGCTATGTGTTCCAACAGAGACCATCCTCCCCCGAAGAGGCCAGTATTTGTATTTATTTAGCACTCCTACATCTTTCTTCCTTTCTCCATGATTCCAACCAACTGTTCAGTGAAGGATCCAATTAGTCCAAGCCAGGGTTTCTCACTCTTAGGACTACTGATATGTTGGGCAGGATAAGTCTCAGTTGTGGAGGTTGTGCTGTGCATTTTAGGATGCTGAACAGCATTTCTGACCTCCACCTGCTCTGTGCCAGTGGCAGCCCCTGCCCTGTTGTTTAGATATCTAAAGGTGTCTAGACATCTCCAAATGTCTCCTGGGGTGGGGGGCGCGGGCAGAGTCTTTCCCAGTTGAGAAGATCTGCAATGGACGGATGCAAGCGGGAACTTGAGAGGGAATAGATCTATCAGTTCCAAGCCTAGACGGAGGGGCTCTTTGTTTTAAGCATGGAAAATGGAGGCTGTGGGCTCCTGACCAGAAGCTCCTCCTGGCAGAGATGTTCAGGATGTGTGAAACAGTGTGTGTGTGTGTGAGGCTGTGTGACACAGTCTGTCTGTGTCAGGCTGTGTGACAGTGTGTGTGTGTGTCAGGCTGTGTGACAGTGTGTGTGTGTGTCAGGCTGTGTGGCACAGTATGTGTGTGCCAGGCTGTGTGACACGGTGTGTGTGTGTGTGTGTCAGGCTGTATGTGTGTCAGGCTATGTGACATGATTTGTGTGTTTTGGGCTGTGTGACAGTGTGTGCTACACAAAACCTACCTCCACCCTTACTCCCCCACCCCTCCCCCAATTTCATTCTTTTGTGCTGAAAGGTGAGACACTCATGTCAAAGGCATGTTGATGGGGGCTCAGGGCACCTGGCCTGTGCAGCTCTCTCTTGCTCAGGAAATAGCAGGCAAAGGAGTGCCTGGGTTGTTTGCTGACGCTTGGTGAACCTGCTGCGCACCAGAGTCTTTTCCCCAGTGGGATTCTTCACAGGGGAGATAAAGCCATCTTCCAGGGAAGTGAAGCTGACCTGCATCCAGCCAGTGCTGGTCTCCAGACCCTTGGCATTTCTCATTCAGAGAGGCCCTGGGCCCCCAAGGAAGCCTCTTGGCTGGAAGCTGAGGGGGGTCTGCCCCCGCCCCTCACTCACTAGTCCTCTCCTTGTGCTCTCTTGCTCACGGCATCAGCTCTGGCCTCCTAAGAATCTGGGGCTCTCCGCCTCCCTCAGATGAGGCCTGTGTGAGTGCAGACAGATAGGGAGGGCTGCAGGGCCAGTCTTCTTCCATCGCTTCTTTACCCCACCCTGGGTTCACATTCTTCAGAGAGGCCTTCCTCAGATTCACTGTGTAAAGTACCCACCAGCTAATGTGCCAGGTCATCTCTACTTTTTCAATATTATCTGATGTTTTCTTTGGTTGATAGCTTGTTTTATATATTTATTTATTTACTTGTTTGTTTGCACCGAGTCTTAGCTGTGGCATGAGGGATCTTGGATCTTTAGTTGTGGCATGTGAGATCTAGTTCCTGACCAGGGATTGAACCTGGGCTCCATGCACTGGGAGCTCAGCATCTTAGCCACTGGACCACCAGGAAGTCCCTTTTTGATTGTTGATTGACACTCGTTTAAAAGTTAAGCTCCAGGAGAGGAAGGAATTTGTCTTGGTCATCTTTGCAGTCCTTACTGCCTAGATCAGAACCTGACACAAAGCAGAACTTCAGTACATGCTTACGGAAGAAATGATGAAAGGAGGGGATTTAATCAAGCATTGGCGTGCCCTGGAGGAAAGCTTCCTTCATCTCATGTTCTCTGTGCCAGAGCGGCTTCTGTGACCCTTGGCCCCCAGAATGTGAGCACATGCCCTGCAGACCCTATGCCGTGTGTTCGGTCTTCGCTTCCATATCTCTGGGGAACTCTGGATCCATTTTTCCCACGTCATGGTGCAAGAAGCCAATTTTTTTCGCTTATTCCACACCAGACTTGCCCCAACCATGAATGCAGTAATCTTTGCCCCAGGGAGTGAAAAGGTCAGGAGTAAAAATAAAACACACATCACAGAGGAGGGCTAAGCTTCTGGTATTCACAAGAGCATCTGATGGCTCTCTTATCCATTTATTTTAATGATATCAACATATGACAATCTGTTGAGAAAAAAAACACCATTATTTCTCCTGTACTGGTGAGGTGGCACTATTACATTGTTGTTTTTTTAATCTTAATTTTTTTTTAGAAATTTATTGATTTAGAGAAATAAGCTTTGCCAAATGCCACATTCTGTCTTTGCTGGCCCTGCTAGCTGGCATCTCTTGTCAACCTTCCCCAAGTGTTTCCTACGGCACTGTCTAACCCAGACTGGGAAGTGTAGTTAAGCCTTACCAAACCAGACCACACCCCAGCTTGCAGACCACCTGAGGACACCGGGAGATGGCTGGGAGGGAAAGTGCAGACACTTTCCTGGCCACTAATTGGAGAATCTGTTTCAGGTTTTGTGCTGCCTGGATGCCCCTTGGGAGTCGCAGGAAGAACTTTAGCCTGGGTAGTCTGTACCTGCTCCTGGTGTTGATTTCCTGGATGACGTCTAGGGAGTGCAGTTTCCCTGATTATCAGTGTTCTAGCCACCAAGGGCCCCTATGGGTTCCTCCCATGGTGATATCTGGGATCCTTTGTCTTTGGGGGCAGGTCCATTATGCTAGGGGCCTCTGCTCTGAGCAAAGGCAGTGGCTGGCTGCTCAGCCTAGGGGTTCAGTCTGTTGATAGCTTTGTATTTGGTGAAGGGCAAGGTTGCCTCAGTTCCCATTCTGGCCACCTCTATGTTCCTGAGGGTTGTCCTGGGGATTTTCGCCTCTTTCCCTGGCCCTCGAGAAAGATCTCCCTCCCTTTCCTTGCCTCTTTCCCACTTTTCCTCCTCTCTGTCATCTTTCTGAAGTTTCAGACTCAGTTTCTTTTCAATGAAATTGAAAAGGCAAAGCCATCTTGTGTAAAGGGCCTTTTGGCATGTCATTAAGAGCAACAACAGTAATGATAACAGTAGCATCTTACATTTAAAGTTTTTAGTTTATACTTTACAAAGAACTTTTAAGTGCATTCTCTCATTAGGGTCCCTTGGTTGAGTAAAAAGGGACGTTTCCTTCCACTCCCCGAGCCCTGCTCGGGGGAAACATAGCCTGGGCTGCTGCTTCTGCACATGTGTACATCCTCACACACAAGCACTGCACCGCTGAATGTGCAGGTTAACTGACTGAACTGTTTCTTCCCCATGGGACTTTCTAGAATTTGTCTGCTCCAGTAAGAGAGTTTTAACCTCCATTTGCTAGAGAAACTTCATTTGGGGAGAATTTTCTTAATGGTACTGAGTTTGGCATTTCATAAAGTCAGGGCTTCCAAAATTGAGGAGAGAAGGCTCAAAATCGCCCCCACCCCAGCAGCCACCCTGAAAGAATCTTGTCTTTTTGGCTGTCTTGGCTGACTGTGACTGATTAGGTGTTGGTCCCAGGGGGTGGCTGGCAGAGAAAGGCCTCCGAATGCTTGGGGCAGACGCGGAAAGCTGTGAGCTTGGCAAGTCCTCTGAGAAAGTCAGGGATCCTTGGTGGGGCTCTCAGGATGGCGGGCTGGGTGGGCTTTGTGCTGGGTGGGGAAAGCTGGCTCGGAATGTCCGTGGCAGAATAAGGCTGGCGACCACCTGCCTGCCCGAGGAGGGCTGGGAGTGTGCGGGGGAGTGGGAGGGGCCATGGCGAGGCCCCTTCCAGGGCAGAGCCTCTGAGCCACCGCGAGAACTTTGCGGCCCCTTGGAAATGAGTGGTGTCTAGCCTCAGTAAGCCAGAGCCAGCAACTAGGGGGAGCCCCAAGGCCATTTGGATGGCAAAGCCCTGTCTTCTTCTCCCGGACCTTTCTCTAATTTGCCACCAGCTCTTTCCCTAAAATAGAGTTTGTTCTACTTCCCCTGCTCAAAAACCTGCTCGAGCCCTGTGGTCTGGCCTGCTACACATGGCTTTTTGTTGTCAAACTCCTGCCTTCATGTCTTCCCCATTTATCCCTGCTCCCCAGTATGCAGCCACACTCTTGCCACTCCTGAGCTCTGACTGCCCCCAAACATGCCAGGTCTTTTCACATTTCCCTGCTTTTTAATAGAGAATAATGGAAATTTCAACTCCCTTCCCTGTGTCCTGGCAAACTCCTATTCTTCTTGAAGATTCAAGATTTGGATATTCTTTACTCTGGACAGCTACTTCCATATAATAAAGCAATTATCTATTTCCATGATTGTTTCTGCCTCAAACTGTAGAATCCTTAGAAGCAGGACCTGTCTTCTTCCCATGAAGAGAAAGTCCTAGAGTCAGGCTGGGCCTAAATCCCAGCTCTGTAATTTATTAGGCATCTGTTCTTGTGCAAATTCTTTAACTTTTCCATGCTTCAATTTATTGAACTGTAAAATGGGTCAGCAGTGTCTTTACTACAGAGTTGTTTGGGGAGAATTAAATGGCTGTATATTACGTATTAGTATATATGAATTAGAGTGGTACCTGATGTATAATGTAGAAGCAGTAAGCCAACCTAGCCATTAATATGTAAAACAGCCATCATAAGGTACAGTAAGTACCTGGAACATGATGTATATTATATATACATATTTTAAAGAAAATGCCCCCATCTTATCCCTCTCTCCTCTTCACCATCCCTTCTTTGTTCTTTTTCTCCCTCAGTCCCCCTCCTTTCCCTTTTCTCCTTCCTTCCTACTCCTCCTCCCTCATTTTTTCTTCCGTCTTCCTTTCTTTTCTTTCTCCCATCTTGACTCTTTGGGCCTTTGGCTTGCAAGAACCTCGAGGCTCTTCTGGGGATGCTCAGTGCTGGATGGTCCACTGCGCCTGCTCTCTCTTCCCTGATGCTTCTGCAAGGGGAGGCTCCCGGGGTTGTGGGCCCAGAGGCTGGTGTGAGTGGCCGGCTCCTGGGCTGTCTGACCTGGCCTGATGGGGGTGGAAGGGGGCGGACAGGGATGGGGCAGGGGCAAGTCTCCCTCAGGAGTCTGGGCTGAGTGGGCTGGCCTTGCTCACGTTCCCTGATACCTAAGTCTCTCAGTCTAGAGTCTTTCTGGATATTAAGGAAGCAAAATGAGAACAGGAAAAATACCAGAAAAAACTGGCGTTCCCTTCCTGGCAGGGCTTCTCTGATGCACTGCAGCTGCCTGGACCTCCTGCATTTACGCTACTCTGGAGACGGAACCCAGAGTTCAGAGTTTGGGCCCCAGGCTTTGGTCTTCTAATTATCATAGATGAGGCATAAGGTGAGTTACTGGGGTAAAAGAGGCCTCAGTTTCCTCATCCATGAAACAGGAATATGTTCTCAGGGGCAGGGGACATGTGGACAGAGTAGGGTGCATTATGGCTATGTGTGGAAAAGTGTTGCAGATGGGCATGGCGTCTTTGTCATAAAGATGATCTGGAGGATGAGGTCTCAGAGGCCTACCTGTCCCATGGCAGGAGCCTTCCAGAACTTTCCAGATCTGTGGGCAGGCTTGGCCCCTGACCCTCCTTATTCCCAGGAGCCCTGGCTGCCTGATCTCCTGATTTCACCTTCCAATACGAGGTGGACCGAGGGAGGAGAGTGGCTCAGAACTTCCAGAGGAAGCGCTGGGGCTAGGGGCCCGAGGAGACGGGTGAGCACCATGCCCCTGAGGGAGCCACAGGGGACTGCCTTCCTGGAGACAGGCAGGAGAAGGGGCACTATTTTCAGATTTGGCCAAACAGGCTCAGACTAAGCCTGTGGCAGATCAGACAGTCCCAGAATGGAGTCCAGGGCGGCCAGGAAGGGGCGGGGGCTGTGAGCTCTGACCCTGCAGGACCCAGGGCTCAGGGGCTTTCCTGGAAGAAGTGGACACCCTGGGCCTCAACCACCAGGGCTGAAAAGCCAGGTGCTTTCAGGGAAGGAAGGAAAGTCAGTAAAGATCAGAAGAAATAAAGGAAAATCTTTTCCTTTACTTTCTTCCTCTTCTCATTCCTTTTCCTGAGCTCCGTAAGCAGGTCTTCCTTTCTGGCAACACAATAGTGTTACCTAAACATATAAGCCTCCTCCTTCTGCCTCAGTCAGGCTGTCACTTCTTTATGTTCATCCTTTTGTTTTAAAACATTTTTATTAGTTCTTTTTTCCCTTAAAACTTTTAACAGCTGTTTATAAAAACATGACAATTACACAACATGGAACAAAAAATCTGGTAAAAATAACTCACTATATGGTACATATACTCAGACGGTGTGATATATTTATATAATAAAAGATGAAAATAGTCACTTTCCATAATAAAATAAGTTCTATTTTTTGTCTATTTTACAATATACTTAATATTCTTTTCTTCTTTTGCTTCCTCTCCGGTTCCCACTGCTTCACTCCAGGCCTCGCAGGCAGGAGACCGATGGCCGTCCCCATCCAACCTGGCTGGAGCCCAGGAGGCAGAGCGGGTGCAGGGGCCTTAGGAACACGGGCGGCAGCCGCACTCTAAGTGTCTCTCCAGCTCTTCCACGAACGAGGAGCCGTCTGTGCACTGAAAGACGTACTTCCGCCGCTTGCTGCGGGTGGGCTGGCAGCACTGGGGGCCCGCAGCCCCCACGACACTCCATGACAGGTATCTTGGAGGCTGTGGCACATGATGCATAACCCTTCTGGCGGTGGATCACCTCTCGGACCACCTCTCCGAGGCAAGGCATTTCTGCAAAGGGCACAAGAGGCAAGGACAGGGCATTGGTGGTGCAGCTGGTGGTTCAGAGCAGGCTGCTCCAAAACACCTGTGGTCTGAGGACCATATGCACTTATACATTCTCTCATCCTTCCACCCATCATCCCAGAGGCCCCCCAACCTTTTTTGGCACTAGGGACCAGTTTCACAGAGGACAATTTTTCTATGGATGGGGTAGGTGGGGAGATGGTTTTAGTTTGCCCACTGCTCACCTCCTGCTGTGCCTGGTTCCTAACACGCCACAAACCATCCTGTCCATGCGCAGGGGTTAGGAACCTCTCCATTAACCCATCTATCTCATGAAAGCTTAGTGCCTTCTCTGTGCGAGGCTGTGTGTGTGCGTGCATGCACAGTTGCTTCAGTTGTGTCCAATGCTTTGCGACCCCATGGACTGCAGTCTTCCAGGCTCCTCTGTCCATAGGATTCTCCAGGCAGGAATGTGGAATGGGTTGCCCTACCCTCCTCCAGGGGATCTTTCTGACCCAGGGATCAAACGTGCTTCCTGCAGTGGCAGGCAGATCTTCACACTAGAGCCCCGTGTAAAACTAAGCCCTGAGGACATAAAAGCGACAAGATCAGGCGTGGCCCCTTCCTCGGGGAACTTAAAGACCAAAGTAGATGTGGCAAGTTGGTGGACCGAGGGCTAAACCCCATCCCACACCCCATCCCACACATGCTGATTGCGCCACAGGTGCCTAACAACCAAATTAAATGCCAACATAGAAGCAGCCCTGGATGCTGCATCTAAACGCTGGGATATCTGGTTTCTTTGAAAGCCAAGGGGTCTGGGAAGCCAAGCCAGCATCCCTGCATGGCAGTGACGGGCTGAAGCTGAGAGCTTTAGACAGGATACGAGACATCCAGCTTCCCCAGTCCTCACTATTCACAATAGCCTGTCTCCATTGGTGCAGAGTCTAGACACTAATTATATAGTCATTTAAACACATATACTTGTAATGATAAACTGAGGTGACGAAACAGGACAGGTTTACATAAAATACATAGTAAAGGAGCCTGACTAGCCTAGGGGCCAGATATTGCCTCTCTGGGAAGTGATCCTGGAGTTGAGGTGTGAAAGAGGAATAGGAGTCAATGAGCCAAAGGGTATGCGTGTGAGCTTTTGTACAAGTTGTAGAAATGAGAGGAGGGAACCCCCTGGATCTGCTTAATCCTCTGGTTCCTGACCCAGCTTCTCACCTTGACCCTGCTACTGTCCTCAGTCCACTGGGAAAGCATGTGGAGCAAGGCACGGAAAAAGAGAGTAATGGACTTTGGCCACATGGGATCTTTGGCCACTCAGCCTTGGACCAGTCCCTTGCCATCCCCTGACCCTCAGTTTCCTTGTCTGGAAAATAGCACACATTTTCTGGTCCTTCCCGCTTCTTCGTGGGCTCTTATGAGCATCAGAGGGATTGTGAATGCGTTTAAAAGCTTTAGGTGGTTAATGTGATGTAATGTGAATTTTGTTAAGCTTGATGTAGTTTTTTAAAATTATGAGATTGTTAAAGGATAGAAAAGAGACTCATGGTCACAGGTGTGTGTGATGTGGGGGAGGGGTGGAACGCACACTCCACACACCGGGCCGTCGAGTTGAAGGCAACAGGAGTGCTGTTTGTTTTGTCCTGGCATCTTTTCTGGTAGATCTGAAATTATTTCAAAATGCATTATTTAACAAAGTATAAAATGTGAAAGAGTCCTCTGGTGATGGGGGTGACCTGCCTGGGATTCTGGTGACAGGGAGGGAAAAGACTCAGGTTCCGTGTCAGAGAAAAACCTCCAAGATGAGACAGACCCATTTCAACTGTAACATAACTTCAACTTTCCTTTTTTGATTAATGCACTAAAGGGGCCACTAAGGGAGGTAAGTGATTTGATGTTTTCAAAATGGAATCAGACCAAGGAGCTGTCTTCTGTTGACCCAATAATGGCAGGAGGATTGGAAGGAGACTGCAGAGCAACAGCTGAAATGTTAGTGTGCGTAAGAGCCACCACAGGCTCTTGTTAACATGTTAAGTTCTGATTTGAAAGGTCTGGGCAGGACCTGGGCGTCTGCATTGCTAAGTTCCCCGGTGAGCCAGTGATGCTGCTTAGAGGGCCACACTGGCAGCTCAAGGGCTGGCAACTAGAATAGGATAAAGGGAGGGGAGAGGGGGGAGAAAGGATGACCAGATAGCTCACCTAGTCCTGGCTGTTTGCTAGACAGTTTCAGTTTCGGTCTCTCAAGGTTGCTAAGCTGTTCATGAATCTTTGACCTACAGGAACCACGTGGGATAGAGGACGTTTAGTGCAGTTCTGAACTGCTATGTTTTGGTGCTAATTTCTTATGCAGCAATGGATAGCTCAGACAGGAAGGTATAGTGTTGCTCCCATATTCAAAGTGAAGGAATTTGAGGCTCAGCAGGAGAAGGCAATGGCACCCCACTCCAGTATTCTTGCCTGGAGAATCCCAGGGATGGAGGAGCCTGGTAGGTTGCAGTCCATGGGGTCGTGAAGAGTCGGAAACGACTGAGCGACTTCACTTTACTTTGCACTTTCATGCATTGGAGAAGGAAACGGCAACCCACTCCAGTGCTCTTGCCTGGAGAATTCCAGGGACGGGGGAGTCTGGTGGGCTGCTGTCTATAGGGTCGCACAGTGTCGGACACGACTGAAGCGACTTAGCAGCAGCAGGTGACTCAATGAGGGTCACATAGCCTCTAAGTGGCACAGCTGGACCTGGAGCTCAGGCCATGGGATGCATGTGGAGTCTGACTCTGACCCCCTGCATCCTTTTGAGGGCCCCCCTCCCATGCGCACAGTGGACTCACCATGTTCACAGTGCTCCCCACTAAAGCCAGGCTGGCACAGGCAGTAGGGCTCCCCTCGATCTGAGATGTGGCACTGTCCCTGGTGACATTTGAAGGTTGAGCAGGCGCTGTTGGAGTCATTCTTTTGGTCGCACAAGGCCCCTCCATAGCCTTCAGTGCACCTGCACACGTAGGAGGTTCCAGATGCCACACACTTCCCGTGGATGCAGCTGGGGGCAGAGGTAAGGATGAGAGGGGAACCAGGCAGGCAGAGCAGCTGCAGGCTTCCTCTGTCCACCCCAGCCACTCCCAGGCTCGGACCAGGGAACTTGGAGCTGTAGGATCCTAGGCCTGCTCCATCATATGGTCCGCCCTCTGTCAGCCCAGTGGCCCAGTATCAATCAGCTGGAGGCTCGAGGTATCACCCAAAGACCACTGTCAGCTGTGACTGCAACAAGGCTGGCTTACTGGCTGTTTTATACCCAGACATCAGAGCCCAGCAATCTTAGTGGCAAGTCACTGCTCAGAGAAACCTAAGCAGTCTCCAACCAGCTTAACTCTTCTGCCATCTTGACTGTTCGCATGACTATCACTACCACTACCACCAGCTGCCGCCCGCTCTGTGTCGGGCATTAGAGCGCACACTTTATGCCCAACATCAGCCTTATTTTCTACCACCGCCTCTCCTCTGCAGACCTGCGCAGTGGACAGTCTTATCTACATCTCACAGAGGACAAAGTGATGCCACAGCCTGGATTCTTAATCATGCTGCAGTGTTCTTCCTACTGGGATGACATTCAGAGCCAGGCTTCATCGTGGACTTATTCAAACATGCACACACACTTCAGAGCGACCCAGGAGACTCTGCCCCCTTCCAGCTGTCCTTTGCTTCCAATTTACAATATCATGTCCCAGCTTGCCCAGCCACGCCAGTTACCAGGCATGGCTCCAGTGTTGTTTTTGGTTGATTCAGATCTCTGAACACGGAGGAAGCTGGGCATCTTATGTTTAGTACAAGGTCCGACACATTGTACGCCCGCAGTATTTGAGTGCATGATGAATGCCAGAGCTATGCCATGATTCATCTGTGTGTGGCTATACACCCCTGGTGCCTGCATGGGGGCCACTGTGAGTGAGGAGCCGAGTTGGGGCTGAAATGCTCCCACCTGCCACGGCACGTGTGCGCTGGTGCCCCATTCCACTCGGCTCGGAGGCACGTGGGGGCTGCTGCAGCTCTAGGCAGGCTCTGATGGCCATTTGACAAGCACTTTTCAGCCAGGCCCTTGCACACTGACGTCCCTTCTGAGCAAGACCTGCTGTTTGTGTAAGTGCCTGACCTTCTGAGCAGCGCCCCCACAGGTCCTGCCTATAGTCTGACTACAGTCCTTCCAGCTTCTATCTGTGCTCACTTCCTGCTGGGGCAGGGGGTGAGGGAGTGCGGGAAGGGTGCGGAACACAGACCTGTGGCCAAGGCAGGGGTCGCGGGCCTCCTGGTCGCACAGCGGGCCGGTCCAGCCCGGGTGGCACTCACACACCACGCTGTCCTTCTCCACAGCTCGGCACAGGCCGTGCCTGCACACGCTGCAGGACTTGCAGCCTGGCGAGACACCCAGGGCCTGTGGGGGAGGGCCTTGAAGTCCTGGAGCTCGTTGTTGATGCGCACCTCGTGGATACAGCCGTGGAAACCACCCAGTGGCCGGTCCGTGCCCTGGCGCAAGGCTGAGAGGCCGGTGGAGGTGGGAATGCCTGCAGGAGGGGCACCAGACCGCAACCTGAAGACCCGCCTCTGCCCACCCTTCTCACACACATCCCAGCCCTTGGAGGTGGACTGTTGGGGAGAAGTCTTGGGAATCTCAGTGTTAAACAGCCTACTCTGGTCCTTTTTTTTTTTTTTTTGGTACATAACCCTTTGGGAACTATGAGCGCAAGGCTGTGCTTCAGGCCCAGGCTCTGCCAGGCTGGTCGCTCCTTCTCTCTTTGGCCTTTGAATGCCCTTAATTTTAAACATGCTCCTCCATACACATCAGCTGAGCCTCAAAGCATCAGAGGAGGTGGCAGAGCCAAGGCGAGCCTACATATTGGAGGGTCTGCACCCTGTCTGCATCTCTTCCCTCCCATTCCAACTTCACCTGCTCCCAGCCCCTGAACAGCTTGTAGTTTCTCAGAAGGAGCCCTGCCCTCTCTCCTTTTCTCTTCTCTTCCCCATGACCTGGCTAACTGTTCACTCTTTAGGAAGCAGCTTGGCCATCACTTCCCTGCAGGAAGACTGCCTTGATTGGCTTTGGCAGTGGGTGCTGAGATGAGAGCTGGGAGCCCCACCAGTGGGCCTGGGTGTGGGTACCAGAGTACAAGGGACAGGTGGGAGGAGATGGGGTTTTACCTCCAAGGTAGAGGGGGCTGTTGATGCTCACTGCTGGCTGCTTCTGGAGCTTTCCCAGGCTTTTGGGGGTTCCTTTGTCCACCACTAGGTTCAGGGTCTGGTTTAGCATCACTAGCTCCACGCTGTGAAACTGCCCATCATTCACAGTCTCCACGCTGGGCAGGAGAGAAAGGGGAGGGAGACAGAAGGTTTGCTGAATGCCTTCCACAGCCTGTACCATGTGTGAACTTGACTGAGATTCCTTGCGTTTATCTGGGAGTAATTCCAAACAACATAAATCACAAAAATAAAAACAGTACATAGAATTCTTATTACCTGTTAAACCTATAGCTTCTTCAGTTATTCATTTCATTTGTCTTATTTATCTACGTAGATATAGCTCAGAGATAACGCAGGTTCAGTTCCAGATCACCTCAGTAAAGTGAGTCACTTTTCTAGTTTCCCAGCGCATATAAAAGCTATGTTTATTAAATATTCTATTAAGTGTCAATAGCATTGTCTAAAAAGCAAGGTACATACCCTAAAAATGCTTTATTGCCAAAACAATGCTGTCACTCAAGCCTTCAGGGAGTCAAATTTTGCAGTAATGATATCAAACATCACTGATCACCATAACAAATACAAAAGTGAAGAAGTTTGAATCTTGTTAGAATCACCAAAATATGACACACGGGCATGAAGTGAGCAACTGCTGGAAAAAATGGCACCAACAGACTCGCTCAACACAGGGCTGCCACAAACCTTCAATTTGTAAACAATATATCTGTGAAGCACAATAGAGCAAAGTGCAACAAAATTAGGGGTGCCTTTAAGTGTATTGAATCAATTATCAAAAACTTCCCAATAAATAGAAGTCTGGGACTAGAGGGCTTCATAAATGAATTCTACCAAACAAATTCGTTTACTTTTTTTCTACCAAACATTTAAATAAGACTTAATAAAAATCCTTCTCAAACTCTTCCGAAAGTAGAATAGGAACAAATACTTCCAAGCTCTTTTTACAAAGCCCACATCGCCTTGATACTGAAAAACAGGAATACTATAAAAAATGAGTTACAAGCCAATATCCCTGATGAAAACAGATGCAAACATTCTTAATAAAATATTAGCAAACCTAATTCAACAGTACATTAAAAGGATCAGACACCATGATCAAGTGGATCAATCAGTGTGATATACCACATTAACAAAGGATCAAAATCATATAATCTATATAAATGCAGAAAAAGAATTTGACAAAATTCAACCATCTATTTATGATAAAAACCCTCAACAAAGTGGGTGTAGAGGGAACGTTCCTCAACATAACAAAGGCCACATATGGCAAACCCACAACTAACATTATACTCAGTAGTGAAAAGTGGAAAGCTTTTCCTTTAAAATTGGAAACAAAATAAGGATGTCCACTCTCGCCACTTATATTCAGCATAGTATTGGAAGTCCCAGCCTGAGCAACTAAGAAAGAAATAAAAAACCTATGAAAAAAGTGAAATTGAAAGTCGCATAGTCTGTCCAACTCTTGGCGATCCCATGGACTATAGCCTGCCCAGCTCCTCTGTCCATGGGATTCTCCAGGCAAGGCAAGAGTCCTGGGGTGGTTTGCCATTTCCTTCTCCAGAGGATCTTCCTGACCCAGGGATCGAACCCAGGTCTCCTACATTGCAGGAGATTCTTTACCAACCGAGCCACTAGGGAGACCCCCAAAAGTATACACATCACAAAGTAAGAAGAGGAACTGTCACTACTTGGAGATGAGATGACATATGCAGAAAAATCTAAAGTTTCCACTGACAACCTGTCAGAACTAACAAATTTAGTGAAGTTGCTAGACATAAAATTATACACATCAGTTGCATTACTCCACTTACATCAATGGACAGATCATCCAGACAGAAAATAGGGAAACACAGGCCTAAATGACACATTTAGACTGTACAGACCTAATTCATACCTATTGAGAGTTCCATTCAAAAGCAGAACAACACACAATTCTTCTCAAGAGCACATGGAACTTTCTTCAGGAGAGATCACATGCTGGGCCACAAAGCAAGCTTTGGTAAATTTGAGAAAACTGAAATCATATCAAGCGTATTTTCTGACCACAACACAGTGAGATTAGAAATCAACTGTAAGGAGAAACTGCAAAAACCCAACAAATACATGAAGGCTAAACAATATGCTACCAAACAACCAATGGATCACTGAAGAAATCACAGAGGAAATAAAAAATGCTTAAAGACAAATGAAAGTGAAAGCACGACTATCCAAAACCTCTGAGATGCAGCAAAACCAATTTTGCTTTTATAAGGACATTTATAGCAATACAAGCGTACCTCAGGAAACAAGGGAAATCTCAAACAACCTAACTTTATACCTAAAGCAACTAGAGAAAGAAGAACAAACAAAATCCAATCTTAACAGAAGGAAAAAAATCAGCAGAACCAAAAAAAAAAAAAAGGGGGAAAGAAAAAAAATACAAAAGATCAATGAAGCTAAAAGCTAGTCTTTGAAAAGATAAACAAAATTGATAAACCTTGAGGAAAACTCATCAAGAAAAAAAGGGAGAGGGCCTAAATCAGTAAAATCAGAAATGAAAAAGAAGAACTTAAAACCAACACTGTAGAAATACAAAACACCATAAGAGACCATTACAGGCACCTGTGTGCCAATAAACGGACAGTCTAGAAGAGACAGACAGAAGCTTAGAGAGAACAACCTTCCAAGATTGAACAAGGAAGAGATAGAAGATATGAGCATACCAGTTACAAATGCTTGACTTGCGTCTGTGATTAAAAAGACTCCCAATAGGGACTTGCCTGGCGGTCCAATGGTTAAGAATCTGCTTCCCAATGCAGCTAACACGGGTTTGATCCCTGATCAGGGAACTAAGATCCCACATTCTGCTGACTAAACCCATGCACCACAACTACTGAAGTCTACATGTCTAGAAACGGTGCTTTGCAACAAGAGAAGCTACTGCAATGAGAAGCTTGCACATTGCAATGAAGAGTAGCCCCCACTCTCTACAACCAGAGAAAATCCGTGCAGCCAAAAACAAGGTTTTTTTTTTTTTAAAAACTCCCAACAAACAAAAGTCCAGGACCAGATGGCTTCATAGGAGAATTCCATCAAACATTTAGAGAAGAGCTACCACCTATCCTTCTGAAACTATTCTAAAAACTTGCAGAGGAAGGAGCACTTGCAAACTCATTTTGTGAAGCCACTATCACCCCAATACCAAAACCAGACAAAGATATCACAAAAAGAAAAGAGCAGACTAGATTACTGATGAGCATAGACACAAAAAATTCTTAAGAAAATATTAGCAAACCAAATCCAACAATACCTTAAAAGGATCATATACTATGATCAAGTGGGATTTATTCCAGGGATGCAAGGATTTTTTAATATCTACAAGTCAGTTGATACACTATATTAACAAATTGAGGGAAAAACCATATGGTCATCCCAATAGATTTGAAGCTTCTGATAAAATTCAGAATCCATTTATGATAAAAGAAAGTGGGCATAGAGGGAACCAACCTCAATATTATAAAGGCATGTGTCACAGACCCACAGCTAATATCATATTCAACAGTGAAAAGCTGAAAGCATTTCCTCTAAGATCAGAACAAGATAAGGGAAGTCCACTCTCACCACTTTCATTCAACACAGTTCTGGAAGTCCTAGTCACAGCAATCAGAAAAGAAAAGCAAATTGAATGTGTCTTTTTGAATTATTATTACAAAACATATATATGAAACATATATATATATATATAATAGAATAGATCTGCAGACACAGGAAAGAAACTTATAGTTACCAAAGGGGAAGGGGGGTGGGGATAAATTAGGAGTTTGAGATTAAAGCATGTACCCCAATATTCACTGCAGCACTATTTACAGTAGCCAGGACATGGAGCAACCTAGATGACCATTGACAATGAAGGGGTAAAGAATATGTGGTACATATATACAATGAACTATTACTCAGCCATACAAAGGAACAAGATCAGGTCATTTGTAGTGATGTGGATGGACCCAGAGTCTGTCATACAGAGTGAATCAGTCAGAAAGAGAAAAATATCATATATTAATGCATATATATAGAATCTAGCAAAATGGTACAGATGCACCTATATGCAGGGCAGGAACGGAGATGCAGATGTAGAAAACAGATAGGTGGACGTGGGGGTTAGAGAAGAGTGGGATGAACTGGGACAGTAGCTGACATATATACAGACTTCCCTGCTGGCTCAGATGGTAAAGCGTCTGCCTACAACGTGGGAGACCTGGGTTCGATATACACTACCAGGTGTAAAACAGACAGCTAGTGGGAAGTTACTGTACAGCACAAGGAGCTCAGCTCAGGGATCTCTGATGGCTCAGTGGGGTGGGGTGGGGTGGGCGGGAGAGAGGCGCAAGAGGGAGGGGATATAATATGTATAGATGATACACTTCATTGTACAGCAGAAACTAACACAACATTGTAAAGCAATTACACTCCAAAAAAGATCTAAACAGATATTTCTTCATAAAAGATATACAAATGGCCAACAGGCACATGAAAAGATGCCCAACATTACTAATTATTAGAGAAGTGCAAATGAGAACTACAATGAGGTATCATGTCACACTGGTCAGAATGGCCATCATCAAAAAGTCTACAAATCATAAATGCTGGACAGGGTCTGGAGAAAAGGGAACCCTCACACGCTGCCAGTGGGAATGTAAATTGGTACAGCTATTAGGGAGAACAGTATGGTAGTTCCATAAAAAACTAGAAATAGAGTTACCGTATGATATTGCAATCCCACTCCTGAGCATATATCCAGAGAAAACCACACTTTGAAAAGATATCTGCACCCCAATGTTCACTGCAGCACTATTCACAATAGACAAGACATGAAACAACCTAAATGTCCATCAACAGATGAGCAGAGAAAGAGGATGTGGTACGCACATACTACATACAGTGCCATACTACTCAGCCGTAAAAAAATGAAACAATGCCATTCGCCGCAACACTGATGGACCCAGAGATTACACACAAAATGAAGCAAATCAGAGAAAGCCAGATGTCACATGATACCATGCATATGCAGGGGCAACAAAATCATACAAACGAACTTATTTACAAAGCAGAAATAGAGTCACAGACATGGAAAGCAAACTTACGGTTACCAAAGGGGAAAAGTGGAGGGAGGAATAAATCAGGAGTTTGAGATTAACATAAACATATTACTATATATAAAATAGATAAACAACAAGGACCTACTGGATACCATAGGGAGCTATACTCAGTCTGTTATAATAACCTACATGGGACAAGAATCTGAAAAAGAGTACATATGCAAATGCTTTGCTGTACATCGGAAACTAGGGTAACAGCGTAAGCTGTATTTAACTATGGGGTCGCAAAGAGCTGGACACGACTGAAGTGACTTAGCAGCAGCAGCAATAAAAAAAGCAAAAAAATCAGTTTCATTTCTATACACTAATAATTCCTATCAGAGAAATTAAGAAGGGGAGGAATAAGATGAGAGATTGGGACTGACATATAAACACTGCTATACATGAAATAGATAACTGATAAGAATCTACTGTACAGCATGGAGAATTCTGTAATGACCTATCTGGGAATAGAATCCAAAAAGAGTAGATATGTCTATAACTCACCCAGGCTGTTGTATAGCAGAAACTAACATAACACTGTACTTCAACGATATGCCAATAAAAATTAATTTTAAAAAGAAAGAGAAATAAGAAAACAATCCCATTTACACTGCATCAAAAGAATAAAATACCTAGGAAAAAAATAATTAAGGAGGTAAAACACCTGTACACTCAAAACTGTAAGACACTGATGAAAGAAACTGAAGAAAACAAAAATAAATAGAAAGATGTTCAGTGCTCAGGCACTGGAAGAATACTGTTAAAATGTCCACACTACCCAAAGTAATCTACAGATACAATGCAATCTCCACCGAAATTCCAATGGCATTTTTCACAGAAATAGTCATCAAATTTATGTGATACCATAAAGGACTGTGAATGGCCAAAGCAATCTTGAGAAAGAAAAGGCTGGAGCCATCACTCTTCCTGATTTGAAACTGGATTACAAAACCATAGTAATCAAAATAGTAAGATATTGGCATAAAAACAGACACATCAATAAATGGAACTGAGAAGGTAACAGGCAGGAAGGCCAGTGGTCTCCAAACGGAGGAAATAGGCTGCAAGTGTCAGACGTTTTTTTCTTTCTCTTCAGTGGCAGGAGGAAACAAACTAGGGATACTTTTTTTTTCCCTTCTTTATACAAATTTAGGGGCTTCCCTGCTGACTCTTAAAATACTGTGTTGTCATAATGACACCTGGTCCCACCTGAACTTAACTTTTCTCACATCTTGATTTAAGCAATGCATTTTTCATAGGGAAATGTTTGTCTTAAGCTATGCTAATGTACTACGCATTTACCCCAGTCTCTGTCTTCAAGTCAGTTCTGCCTTATGGGTCAGAACCACTTGACAAACCAGTATGTTATACTCAAACACTGTTCCCCTAATCTATGTAAATGAAACTATTTGTATGGTAATCTGCCTTTCTACAAGATTCAAGTCAATCATTTTATGGCCTGGGATGACTCCTCTGGTGCCAAGATTATCCCAAAATACATCCTATGGGTGAGGGGCCTGAATGTCTGAGTTTTAAGACATTCCTTTCTTTCATTAACAGACTGCTCCAGCTAAAAACTAGCAGGTGGATATTCTTTCTGCCGCCTTCTGATGTCTATGTCAGAAGCTTTCTCTATCTCCTTTGTATTTTAATAAAACTTTTTACACAAGAGCTCTGAGCGATCAAGCCTCATCTCTGGCCCTGGATTGAATTCTTCTCCTCTGGAGGCCAAGAATCCCAACTCCTTTTTATAGTTCAGCAACAACCTTTCAGAACTAAACGGAAAGTCCAGAAGTAAACTCATGCACATGTGGTCAATGAACTTCCAAAAGAGGAACCACCAATATAAAATGGGGAAAGGCCAGTCTCTTTGACAAATGGTGATAAGACGAGTGGGCAGTCACACACACAGGTGTGGCACCGCACGACTATCTTACACCATACACAAAAAATTAGCTCACTTGAGCATAAAACCCGAAACATAAAACCCCCAGAAGAGCATCATCTCGGTGATGATTCTCTGGATTTGACACCAAGAGCACAAGAAACAAAAACAGATGAGACTACATCAAGCTGAAAAGCTTCTGGGCAGCAAAGGAAATCATCAGCACAAAGAAAAGGCAGCCTACTGAAATGGGAGAAAATATTTGTAAATCATATATTTGATGAAAGAAAGTGAAAGTGAAGTCGCTCAGTCGCGTCCAACTCTTTGAGACCCGTGGACTGTAGCCCACCAGGCTCCTCTGTCCATGGGATTCTCCAGACAAGAATACTGGAGTGGGTTGCCATTTCCTTCTCCAGGGGAATCTTCCTGACTCAGGGATTGAACCCGGGTCTCCCGTGTTGCAGGCAGACACTTTAACCTCTGAGCCACCAGAGGTGATAAGGGGTTAATATCTAAAATATATAAAGAATGCATACATCTCAATAGCAAAAACCCAAACAATCTGATTTTAAAATGGGCAGGAAATCTGAATAAAGCTTCCCAAAGAATTCACACAGATGTCCACCACGTCCATGAAGAGGTGTTCAGCATCACTAATTGTTGGGCAAATGTTAATAACAACCACAACAATATGTCGCCTCACACTTGTAGGAATGGCTAGTATAAAAAGACAGATAACAAGCGTTCATGTGGAGTAAAGGGAACTCTTGTGCATTATTAGAATATAAATTGGTGCAGTCACTATGGAAAACGGTATAAAGCTTCTTTAGTTACAACTACCATATGATCCAGCAGGTCCACTTTGAAATATTTATCTGAAAGAAACAAAAATTCTTGTGAAATATCTATGCTCTCACATCCACTGCAACGTTACTTACAGTAGCCAAGACATGGACGCAACCTAAATGTCTATCAATGGATGAATGGATAAATGTGGTGCATATATGCACAGTGTGGTATTATTCAGCCGTGAGAAAGAAGGTCGCACACTTAACCGCACAGCACATGGAGCTCCGCCCAGTGCTGTGTGGCAGCCTGGAGGGGAGGGAGTTTGGGGGAAAGTGGCTCCATGTGCATGTATGGCTGAGCGCCTTGGCTATTCACCGGAAATTATCACACTGTTACTTGTCTATATCCCCAGTACAAAGGGCTTCCCTTGTGGCTCAGCTGGTAAAGAATCCGCCTGCAGTGTGGGAGACCTGGGTTCGATCCCTGGGTTGGGAAGATCCCTGGAGAAGGGAAAGGCCACCCACTCCAGTTATTCTGGCCTGGAGAATTCCATGGACTGTATAGTCTATGGGGTCACAAAGAGTCGGACACAACTGAACAACTTTCACTTTCACTTCCCAATACAAAATAAAAAGTTAAAAGAAGAAAGTCATACAATATGACCTAACTTATATGTGGAATCTAAAACAAAGTAAAATGAAAAAAACCTGAGCTTGCAGATCCAGAGAGAAGTCTGGTTGTGACCAGGGGTGGGGGATGGGTGGGTGACCATGGAAGTGGGTCAGGAGGTACAAACTTCCAGTTACAAGCTAAGTAAGTCCTGGGGGTGCTATGTACAGCATGGTGACTATGGTTAATAATATTCTATTCCTGGAAGTTGCTAAGAGGGTAAGCCTTAAAATTTCTCATCATAAAGTTAAGAGAATTATAAGTAGGTATGGTGATGAATCTTAACTAGACATATTGTGATGATCATTTTACAGTGTATATGAGTACCAAATCACTATGTTGTACACCTGAAACAATATAATGTTATATGTAACATATATGTGATGTTAATATCTCAATTAAAATAAAAAGTAAGGACTCACTCCAAATCAAAACCTCCCATAACCTTGCCTGTGCCAGTAGGTACCCATCGGTTAATACGCAACCTTCTTCCTGCACATTCTAACCACGGTCTCCTGGAAATTATGCCTGAAGCTAATGGTTTTCAAACAGTGGGTCCCTGAAGGTCTGGGACTGGCAGTGCCACAGGTTCTGATTTTTTGGCACCACCTTGTGAAACTCCAGTACTTTGGCCACCTCATGCAAAGAGCTGACTCACTGGAAAAGACTCTGATGCTGGGGGATTGGGGGCAGGAGGAGAAGGGGACGGCCGAGGATGAGATGGTTGGATGGCATCACCGACTCAATGGATGTGAGTCTGAACTCCGGGAGTTGGTGATGGACAGGGAGGCCTGGCGTGCTGCGATTCATGGGGTTGCAAATAGTTGGACACGACTGAGCGACTGAACTGAACTGAACTGAACTGTGAATCACACTGGTTCCGTTTCTACTTATTTTTTAAAATCATGGACTTTTAAGTAAAACATAGATGGGGAAAATGGCTCTGCTGCTACAAAAGATGAGAAAAAAACTGGAAAAAACCAAAGCCAAACCCCAAACAACTTGCTGTGAACTCTAAAAGAGATATTCCTACTATGGTTTCAAGGCCCAGTAAGTAGTTTCCTGGTCATACGTTTAGGAATTTCAGAGGAGAAAGGGGCCCTGACAGTCTTCCTCATTATCCACCAAGCCCAGTGAAACAGCACGGAGGAGGAGGTGGGAAGCCCGGGCCGCATCAGAGCCAAGCTGGGAGGTTTCTGTCTGGGAATGGCATGAGAACTTGTGTTGGCAAAGAGTGGCCCGTAGCACTCTCTCCTTTTAGTAACAGTTGCTGCAGGGAGAGGGTTGGAAGAGGAGAAAGCTTGTGTTGAGAGGTTAACTATGCTAAAGCATTTGCATTGTGTCATTTAACCTAACAGTTGTCCATGGGATGTACAATTTTTCTCCATTTTAGAAGTGAGACCTAGGGCTCAGAGATCGAAGGCATCCAGATTGAAATCTTAAAGTGTGGGTGGTGGAAGCAGGACTCAAATCCAAGTTCCCAAGGCACAGGACTGTACACCACAGAGGGTGAACGGTCATCCCTCTTCTGTGCTGAAAGCATGCACCTGGATGCTGCGGCATGGCCACTAGGTGGCGACAGAGCCTCACAAAGAGTTCCTGGGACGCCCGCTAGGCAGCAGCTTGAGACCTCAGCCTGCGCTGTAGCAACCTAGGCTCCCAGACCATCAGAGCGGGACCACATGCTGTCTCTTGGCCCACCTTTCTCCCTAGCGTGTTGGAGAGGGGATTCTGACAGGAGGCTGGTTTGGCTTCGAGTCCCAGCTCTGCCACTTACTGGCCTCTGGGCCAAGGCGTCATCTGAGCATCAAAGTTCTCAGCTCTAAAACAGGAGTGATTACGCTTGCCCAGGGCCTGCAGTGAGGACTGGATGAGACAAAGACTTAGCAGTGGATGGGTTTGCGGTAATTAAGACCGGAGGGAGCGTGCACTGGCCATCAAAGAGGGACCTCAGGCGCTGTTTTAAACTTTGAATTCCGTGGAAACCTGGCATTGCTGGCTTCTTCTGAGACTCTGGGGCTTCCCTGGTGGCTCAGAGGTTAAAGCGTCTACCTGCAATGTGGGAGACCTGGGTTCGATCCCTGGGTTGGGAAGATCCCCTGGGGAAGGAAATGGCAACCCACTCCAGTATTCTTGCCTGGAGAATCCCATGGATGGAGGAGCCTGGTGGGCTGCAGTCCACGGGGTCGCAAAGGCACGACTGAGCGACTTCACTAACTCACTCTGAGACTCTGCCTGCCCGCACAGCTTTCTCTGTCGGCTCTGTGCCCTCCCGGCTACCACGGTCTCCAACACTCCCTGCTGGGACCCACTTCCCCCAAGTCTGTCACCTTACTAGGTCCCTTGGACCTTGCATGCAGGTGAGTTTGCTCCTCAGACAAGTCTTAGAACAGAGGAATAGTGCAGTTTGCCTCTGTTCTGGGGCAGGGAGGACTTGGGTGGGTTTTTCTGGATTGAGTATTATATATCTGGGCCCCGGAACAGAATCTCAGCTACTTGCAGCTTCAGCTGGGAACCGCACAGAACACAGCTGCCCTGGGCCTGTATTTCCCTTATGTGGTCTGCAGCCGCCCCGTCCCCGATCAGATCACCTGTGGTTTGCCTTCCTGTGAGGAGGCCAGAGGAGCCATGGCAACCTACCCCTGCATTCTTGCCTGGAGAAGCCCCATGGACGGAGAAGCCTGGTGGGCTGCAGCCCATGGGGTTGCAGAGTCGGGACACGATTGAAGCAACTTGCACCCTGGCTCTGAGGCTGAGGAGGTTAGAGTTTACTGCTGTGACTCAGGGGGAGATCTTTCTGAGGCTGGTATGGCTTCCAGGTTTCGCCAGCTGCTGTTCAGCTCCTCCCAGTCGGGCTTCCATGCATACGGATGGGGTCTCCCCTTCCCAGAGTCTCCTGGTTTCTCAGCCTGTGGCAACACTCATCAGCCATAGCTCATGTCTCAGCTCAGACATCACCTCCTCCTCCAGGGAGCCTTCCCTGGTTCTCTAAGCAGAATCAACTGTCTGTTCTTTCTTCATTGTCCCTACAGCAGGCACTGGAATCTCCTGTGAGACCTCTTTTATCCTGCTCCTGCAACACTTGCTTATTTACACATTTGCCTTCCTCCCTGGACTGTGTTCTTCTGAACACTATAGCTCCAACCCCTAGCACAGGTCCAAGGCGAGGTACTGTAAGCAGCTTTTGGCAGGAAAGAGCTCCCTGCAGGAGGCTCTTGTGTCGTTTCACTAACCTTACGTCAGGCACCCCCACGCTCTACTTGTCTCTACTCAGATCTTTGGATTACACAATACTTTGCCTGCTCTGTTAGTTCTTTCTATAGATCAAAGTAGAACAAATGAATAGGTAATTAACAGATGACCAGATCTCTTCCCCAGCTTCCCCTTCAGTCATCTCACAGACAAACTCTGTGAGCAAGACAGCATCTAAAGAAGAGTCACAAGAAGTTGACAGGTCTGCACAGTGGGAGAGGTGATGACTCTGACTCCCTGTCTCAGTGATTCTTCTCTTTCCTCTTTAAAAGCTTTCATGGCAGTACAGAATCTTCGGAGGTAGTTCTGGGGGACACTGAGTCCACCATCTCCCAGATTGCCAGCATTCTGATTAAAAGCAGCTTCCTTTCTATCGACATTTGCCTTTCTCTTGAGTTGAATCAGTCAGGCCTGATTCAGTAACAGTGAGAGATGTTCCTGAGTGAATAAAAGCATGCACCACTGGGGCAAAACCAGGGCCACCTGGAGAAAAATATCTGGAAGCAAAACCACTTATGCTCTGGCCACACCTCATGGTGTGTGGGATCTTAGATCCCCGACCAGGATTAAACCTATGTCCCTTGCACAGGAAGCATGAGATCTTAACCACTGGACTGCCGGGGAAGTTGCAGCAAAACTATTTTTTAATACGACATTCTTAGAGACTTGGGCCTTTAGGATTGGGGGTTGAAGGGCACAAAATATGTCATCAGAATTGGCATGAGGATCCTGGCAGGGACATCCTTTCCTTGGTTCCTCCCAGAGGTAAGAAAAGGGCCCTGGGTCTCCCAAGGGCCACCTGCTAACTCTCACCTGACTCTCTGACAAGGGAGTAACCATCCTATGGGTTCCTGATTCATTCCTGCTGCCCTAAGACACCAGCAGAGTATCCCAACATTTGTATCAGCAGCACACCCCTTGACCAAACCAGCAGCTGACCGCAGTGTGGGAAGGGCAGGGGAGCCCCTAAGCTTTGGCCCAGCCCAGCCGCTCCACAGTCTGGCTGTCGCCTCCTGTCCTTGTCCTGTCCATGCACCGGCCCCCAGAAACACACCTGGAGGGACACAGCGCTGCCATCCACAGTACACGGGGAGAACACCGTGCAAGACATGGGAGAGCCCAGCCGAACCTGGACGTGTCTGACGCTTCAGGCCTGGTCAGGCAGCCCTGGGCCTGCTCTCTGTGCCCTGGCCTTCACCCCTGACCAGCGGCCCCAGGAACACAGCGGGTAGCAGGCCCTGGCTCCAGGGAACTCTGAGGCCACGGGGACGCTCACTGAATCTGCTGGCCAAACCTTCCTGGTCTTCTGTCCAGCCACCCTCTCTGCTGTGACTCTTCATGGCCACTGCCTTTTCATGGCCCCCTCAGGCTGCTGGCTGCCGTTCTCCCAGCCTGCTGGCCCACTGCTTCCCTGCTCACACACATTCTTCAGGACCCACTGCAAATGGCTTCTCCTCCAGGCTGGCCTCTGGATGGGGGTTTGCTCTTACCTCCTATGCTTTCCCCTTCGTGGGTAAGCAAGCACTTCTCAGAATCTCCTACAGGTTCCTTAAAACTGGTGGCTGGGTCGGACCCCAGAGAGCTTCAGGCTTGGGTCAGCAGGTCCGGGGTAGGGTCTGGAAACGTGCATTTCTAACAAGCTTCCAGCTCTGCAGCTGTTCTTGGACTTTACCTCCAAGAACGACTGCTTTGGGACTTCCTGGTGGTGGTCCAGTGGTTAAGAATCTGCTTTACCAGAGCAGGGACATGGGTTCAATCCTGGGTCCAGGAAGATCCCACATGCCGCAGAACAACTCCAGTGCACCACAGCCACTGAGCCGGCACTGTAGAGCCCACGGGCCCCGATTACTGAAACCCACAGGCCTAGAGGCTATGCTCCACAACAAGAGAAGTCCCTGCTCTCTGCCACAGGGAAAGCCTGTGCCTAGCAACAAAGATGCAGCGTAACCAAAAATAAAAAGCAAATAAATAACTCTTACAAAAAAAAAAATCCGCCTTGCAATGCGAGGGACACAGGTTCGATCCCTGGCTGGGGGGCTATGATCCCCCCATGTCGTGAGGCAACGAAGGCCCAGCTCTGTAACTCCTGAGCACAGACGCTGGAATGGAACATCCCACCTGGCACAGTGAAGACTCCCACGCCACAGCCGAGGCCCGCGCAGCCAAACACACACACAAGTTTCTGAAAAGAGCCACTGGTTTGTGCCAATGGTTTTCAACTGGGATTAGTGGGAGCCGTGCTGGGGGGCCTCCATGAGGGTGTGTGTGAAGGAGGAGACTGCTCCCTCCAGCTCTGCAGGGTGGCTGTGCTCCTGTGTGCTTAGCATGATTGAATTCCACGTAAAGTTTTGATTTAAGAAAGGATTTAGTTACTGGGAAAAATGTTGCCCTTCAGTCATCGCGACCAGACGTGCTCTTGCTTCCAGAGGGGAAGGGCTGGCCTCTGGATGGGGGTTTGCTCTTACATCCTGTGCTTTCCCCAAGGAATGGCTCTCCTTCCACGGGGAGGTTTTATGTGATTTTAAGTGTAACACAGACAAACATGTCTTGTTTGAGTAGTTCCTTTTATACGTATTATAAAAATATTTATAACTAAAATAATTTTTAAATGTTCCTAGTTGAGAATTCATTTGACTGAGGAAAAAAATTACAGCATGGCTAACTAGCAGAGCTGTAATCTCACAGATGTTATTAACTCAGGATGAAGCTAAATTTAAAAAGTGAGCAGATTTAAAGCTGAAGTAAGGGAGGGCATTAAGTAATAGCCCAACTAACATACAGATAATGTAAAAACCAGGGTGATGGTTGGAAAGACTGAAGTTTAGGAAATACTGTCCTTTAGAACAGTTTGAAAGTCACTTAAGGAAAAGTCCTGCTCTCTCCATGCTCTGGAATTTCTTCCCCCTTGAGTTCCAAGCTCATCTCCCCCTGTTTTCTTTCTTAAACTAATCAAAGATTGGGATGACATTTTTAAAAGGGCATCTCATTAAGCAGCCTCGTCTCCATTGGCGCAGAGGCTCCTGCCCAGGAGCCAGCTGGCCATTTATCTGATGGTAATGAGGTGTCATCTCCCCGTGGGTCTGCCTTCCTCCCTTCCTCCAAGACCGCCTCTCTCGCTCCCACCCGCCACTCTGTGACTGTGACTGTGTGTGTGTGTGTGTGTGTGTGTGTGTGTGTGTGTGTGTGTGTGTTGGGGGAGGGGAAGAAAGCAGAACCAGAGCCGCCCGGCAGCTTCCGCAGTGCTGGATGCAGACGGGAGGGTGCTGGGGTGGGGGGCACTTGTGCAGCGGGGGGCAACCGTGCTCCTCACCTGTACACTGTGGTTGGCGGGGAGCTCAGGCTGTCATAGACGAGCCTCACATGGCCTTGGTACAGTTCCAGAGCCAGGGGGTCGTTGTCCCCCTTGTAGAGGAGGATGCCGTTGTCCTTGTCCGTGGCCACCTGGAGGGAGGCAGAGAGTCAGGGCTGCCCTGAGGCCCGGCCCACCCCCCGCCCCAAAGCCCTCTTCCAGATGGCATTTCCTGAACGAACCCTGGGTCTGAATTCATGGGCTTGCTTCCTCTTCTGTCTAGTCTGTATATTTCCATAAGAAAGGCCTATGCTTAATACTCAAGCGAATGCGGATCAAGCAATTCCAAATACTTATGGGGCATTCAATATGTGTGGCTGTTTTTATGTTGTGTGTGTGTGTAAGTGAACACATATAAAAATGCCAGGAACCATGAGCTCTGACCTGGCCTCTTGGGGCCTTCATCTCTTTGTATATAGTAATAATTATAAACAAAAGACTAGCCACTACTACTTAATGCAGTGTTGACTATGAACTCAGGACTTTTTAAAACACCGGTGTCTGGGCTTCATCCCAAACCAATTACATACAAATCTCTAGAGGTAAGACCCAGGCAACGATAAGGCGCCCGGGAGATTCTAATGTGTTGCCAAGACTGAGAAGCACTGGTTTCAGAAGCCGCTGCTCAGAGGGCATGTTCGCCAGGCACCGGGCTCAGGGCTGGGCTCTCGGACAGCCTGTCAGTGCCCACTGCCGGGCACTGGGGCAGTGGAGAGAGGGGGTGTGAGGCAGCTGGTTGGACAGAACACTGGGGTGTCTGGGGCCTGGGGCCGGTTAGTTGGGATGCAACACTTGGGTCTCTGGATGAGTAGGACTAAGGGAGGAAGGCAGGAGGGCAATGAAGGGACCCGGGACAGGGATGATGGCAACCAGAGCATCCTTCTTGTATGTGCCAGTGGCCTACCCCCACCTCAGAGGCCTGCTTATGGCTGGAGGCTCCACGAGGTGAGCCCATGGGGGACATTCGTGCATCTCTGCAGCCCCAGTCTCTGGAATGGTACCTGGCAGGCATAGATGACCAGTGAATCTTTGCTGAATGAATATTTTTCTCCATAAGCTTAACCCCAGGCTAGTGTAGCCATAGCCAGAAGGAAGAAGGGGCCTCAGGGGATGCCACATGGCAGGGCTGCTGACTGGCTGCACCTGCTAGCTGTGCCTCTGGGTTACCCGCTGCTCACCAAGCCTGCTCTATAGACAGGGTCCTGCTCTGTGTCACGTGTGTGCACGGTCAGTCAGTCATGTCTGACTCTTTGTGACCCCTGTGGACGGTAGCCCACCAGGCTCCTCCGTCCATTGGATTCTCCAGGCAAGAATGTTGGAGTGGGTTATCATGCCCTCTCTTCTCCAGGGATCTTCCCAACCGAGGGATCAAACCCATGTCTCTTACATTTCCTGCAGTGGCAGGTGAATTCTTTACCACGAGTGCCATCTGGGTCTCTATATCATATCCCTTGCCTTCTCCTCTGCCCCCAACAGCACTGAGAGCATCTGAAAATGTAGTTTGGAAGAACTACTCAGATCCACAGGTTAAGGAGCCTGACAGAAGTTAGTTGGAAAAGAATCTGGTTCACACTAAACAGTTTCCTGCTCCCTGAAAGATGCCCTGCTCCCTCCTGCCTCTAGGCCTTTGCACACGCTGATCTCCCAGGCTTGAATGTACCGCCTCTTCACCCTGCATTATCAGCCCTTCCACCCTTCTCCACGCCAACTCCTACTCATCCTTCAGACCTCAGCTTAGTTATCACTGCCTCTGGGAAGCTTTCCCTGATTCTTCCAGGCAGGCTGGGATCACAGCCCCACCTGCATGCTCCCACATCACTAAGGGTCATCACTGACCATTTTCTTGTTCTCCTGCCCTGGGCAAGGGGGCTTGGCTGTCTTGTCACCCACTGAATCCCCACTGCTTGCTTGGCATGTAGCAGTTGAATGACTGTTCCCTAGAGGAGTCAGGAGCTGTTTGTAGAAGCCTCTGCATGGAGTTGGCCAGGACCCCCACCCCAGCTGTGTGCAAAACAGTCAGAGCTCAGCAGCACGTCAGGGTCCTTCCAAGGGCTGAGTTTGGGGGGCGCACCTGCAGAGAGATGTTGGCCTGGGGCCGGACCTTGGCTGAGGCCAGTTCCACGTAGGAGTCCTTGCCCACGAAGTTGACGGTGATGAGCTTCTCGCACCTCGGGCCGGCGAAGCCCGGGGGGGCAGCGGCAGGTGGGCTCCTGCTGCACCACAATGCACTGGGCCCCATTCTGGCACTCATACTGGTCACAGGGGCTGGTCTGCAGCAGGACCATGGGTGGGGGTGCTCACAGTGGAGCCCACTGGGAGGACAGAGAGGACGGTGGGGAGAGAGGACAGGGGAAGGTGAGAGGAGACACCAGGTCATTTAGGCCAAAGAGCTGCCTGGGGAGAGAGTGGCATGAAAGGGAAAGGGGCTGGTTCCAGCCCTGCCGGTGACGGGGGAGGCCAGCTCCTCTCTAAGCCGCAGATTTCCCACATTTAAAATAATCCACTTGGACTAGAGTGCAGGTCCTCCGTTTCTGTGTCGTCAGAATCACCTGCGATACTTTTGTTAAAGGTGCAGATTCTCTTCTAGCCACGAATGAGTGGATAAGCAGTGTGGCATGAACACACTATGGACACTCTTCAGCCTTGGAAAGGAAGGGCATTCTGACACACGCGGCAATACGGATGGACCTTGAGATGGCATTGAGCCAAAGCAGCAGTTACAACAAGACAAACACTGCCTGATTCCACTCATATGAGGCACTCAGAGTGGTTAAACTCATGGAAACAGAAAGTAGAGTGGTGACTGCTGGGGCTAGAGAAGGGGGAATTGAGAGGGACAGTTTCAGTTGGTGAAATAAAAAGATTTCTGTAGATGGATTGCGGTGATGGTTGCACAATAATACGAATGTACTTACTGCACATTTAAAAATGCTTAAGATGGTAAATTTTGTGTTATGTGCATTTTGCCACAATTAAAAACATTTTTTCTAAAGTGTGGGTTTCTATAAGAAACGAAGTGCCAGTCTATGTTCAATACAGGATACAGGATGCTTGGGGCTGGTGCACGGGATGATCCAGGGAGATGATATGGGGTGGGAGGGGGCTTCGACATTGGGAGATCGTGTACACCTGTGGCTGATTCATGTCAATGTGTGGCAAAACAAATACAGTATTGTAACGTAGAATAAAGTATTAAAAAACAAACAAACAAAAAAAAAAGTGTGGGTTTCCAGCTCCTTCTCCCCACCCCTGATTCTCATTTCATAGCCCTGAGGTGGGGCCCTGAAACTTATATTTTCATAAGCCTTGCTTGCAAAAGGCCTCAGTCAGCCTTTGGAACCAACCGCCTTGAGAACTCATGGTTCCTTCCAGGCTCATGTTCCCAGTCCATGACCAGGGCTCATCTGCACAGTTGGCTCTATGCTCCTGTGAGACCTGACATGTATACAGAACACGCCCCCCAGGCTGGTCCCCTTGACTGCAGCCCCTGGCCTCCCCTCCGGGACCTCCTGTGCCCTTCCCTTCTGGTCAGTGTGGGAGCTGGACCTGACACCCATACACTCCGCCCATATACCCCACAGACATCTGACCACCTGGCCAGTGCCTCCTGTCTCCCTTTTCTCGCCTGGCTTCAGTGACTGCCCCAAATCCTCCCATCCACTTCCATTTTCCTGCCACTAGGGAATCCATAATGGTTTTTTCTCCAGCCTAGAAAGAAGATCCTGCCAGCGTGGCCATGTGGCTACCTCCACCCTGCAAGCTGGGCTCCAAAATGGTATCATCTTTCATTACAGGAAATCGTGCCCAAATTTGACCCTAAGTCCAGCTGCCACGGGGTTGCCCTGGGTACCTCCTTTTGCCATTTACAACACGGGGTTAACAATGTCTGCTCTGGGATTCGGAGGGCAGGAGGAAGGTTTGGGAAATAAAGACCCCATGGAGATGCAGAGCTAGGGTCGCCTGGGCCCCCAGCCCCCATGCTCTGCCGCCTGCCCGGCAGCCCCTCAGCCCTACCTGAAGCCCTGGGGGCAGACGCACGTGTAGCCATTGACCGCATCCACACACGGGGCCCCGTGGCGGCACCGGTGGGTGGCGCAGTCGTCATCGTTCACCTCGCAGAGCTTCCCGCTGTAGCCAGGGAGACATTCGCACCTGCAACATATCAGAGCGTGGCTGCTCCAGGCCCGGCCAGCTTCCAGGCAGCCTCTCCTGAATCTCCACTTGTGTTCAAGGCCCCTCAGCCCCCGCGAGCTCCCCAGAGCCCGGCCCACAGCCTGCAAGTCGGTGTCTCCCTGATTTACACAGGGCACCTTAGAAACCAGTTCTATGGAGACAGTGGTAGATTCCAGTCAAAAGCCTTGTCAGGAGCTGGCTGAGGGGCTCACACTGCGGTCAGACAGGTTTTGGCTGGGATCTACCACTGTCTACACAGAACTAGTATTCAGCTTAGCCCTCCTTCGTGCACCTGTCACAGAGCACCTTGCTGAGGTCTCTCAGCACCCAGTGATGGAGGGTCTGTTCCCTCCAGGATCAGGAGGAGACCTGGGCTCTGGGAGAGGGACTGGACTTCCCTGAGGCCCCCAGCACAACGATGTTTCGTTTACGCGCGTGCGTGTGCCAGATGCTGTTCTCCACGTGACTGCTACTCAGTGCCGGTTTCAGCGTCTCCATCCTTAACTGTGGCTGACGATCAGTTCCTTCACCTCTTACGGTGGCTTAAGAAGCTGAGCGATCCACTCTGTGCGGGGCACTAGATCCACGCTCAATAAAGTGTGATATGCAGAAGGAGCTGATAAGCACGGTGAAGAAATGATGCTATTGGCACTTCCTGTGATTCTCTATTGTTTATTCATTGTCTCCCCCAGAGATTCAGGCTGATATAAGAACTGGGATAGATACAGAAGATGTGGTACATATATACAATGAAATGTTGCTCAGCCATAAAGAGGAATGAAATTGGGTCATTTGGGGAGATGTGAATGGACCTAGAGTCTGTCATAAAGAGTGAAGTAGAAGGAGAAAAATATTATATATTAATGTGTATATGTAGAATCTAGAGAAAGGGTGCAGATGAACTTACCTGAATCTAGAAAAAGGGCAAGAATGAAGGCGCAGACGTGGAGAACAGGCTTGTGGACACAGGTGGGGGATAGGATGGACTGGGAGAGAAGCGCGCTGACATATATGCACTACCGTGTGTGAGACAGATGCTGGCGGGGAGCTGCTGGTAGCACGGGGAGCTCAGCTTGGTACTCTGTGATGACTCAGATGGGTGGGACTGGGTGGGGAGGGGAGGGAGGAAAGTGAAAGCAGAAACTAACACAACACTGTAAAGCAATTATACTCAAAAAAAAAAAAGGAAGGAAAGAAAAAACAACACTAAGCTAGGGAAAAAAAAGAGAGAAGGGTGGATCCCTTTGCCGTAGATAGATGCCTCTGGGCTCCAGGGGAGAGGACGGAGCTGTGGTTCAACCCAGGTCTTGCGGGCCTGCCCCGCTTCTCCCAGAGGAGCACTGTGTCGGCAGCTCCGTTGTGTCCCTGCAGGCCCAGGCTTCAACCTGGCCAGAGGCGGCTGCTATGGCCAGCCTCCCTGAACGTGGGCCAGAAACATGCATCTCTGGGCTCCTCTGTCTGAGGTGACAATGTGTCAAAGTCCCAGCAAGAAAGAGACCACAGGTACCACCTTACTCACAGGGGCTCAAGCACACACACAGGCACTTATGAACACAGATCCTTCCCAGCTCCCTCCCTCCTGCAGGGCCTTGAGCCTGCACACCTCTCTGGGGTCCCTCGCTGAATTTTACTGGGCAGACTATGAAAAATAAACACAGCCTGTGTAAATCAGAGAAGGAAGCTGGTACAAGGGAAGGTGTGCAATAGGTGGTGAGGTAGGAAGTGAGACCTTGGAACACTTACATGATGAAGGAGCCCAACTGGGGAAGCATCAGGAAAAGGGACAGTCCTCCCTCCCCACTCTCCTTGCTCCACCCCTCTAGGATGGAGAGAAGTGGGCTGGAATCAACTAGATCCTGCTCAGGTTGCTGCGTGCTGTGGACTCATGGTAGGTGTGACACCCAGGGGGCCTGGGTGTTCCTGGAGGCTGGCAAGTTCTAGAATTTGAGGATTTACTGGGCCTGTATCCACAAGCTGTGAAATCTCTAAGATCTGACCTATTCACCTTTACTTATATGATGGATAAATTTGAAACACACGACCTACTGCTGCACCAGCAAGTGCAAACTTTCACAACTTTGCCCCCACCTCATCCTAGTCTTTGAAAGCGACACCCTGGGGATGACTCTGTGGGAGTACATGCTGCATATACTGCCCGCCAGGCCTCTGGGGGTTAAACCTGGCCCAGTAGGTACATGTGTGTCCTGAATTCTAAGTACCTGCAGAGCAACTCAAGCTGTATGAGCTTCTCCCGAGGCAACAATAGCTACTCACTACTCACAGGGGCAAACCCAGCCTAGCAAGCATGGAGTTCAAGGCTGCTGACGTCCTCAGGAGGAATGAGGAAGCCGTGCTCCCTTGCAGATGAAGCAGTAGAGGTCTGGAGGCAGATGTGTTTACGGCTTTCTTTTCTTTCCAACGCTACAGCCCTCTCTACACATGTGCTTCCTAAACAAAACCCCCAGGAGTCTTGTAAAAGTACAGCTTCTGATTCAGGGAGTCTGGGTGGGGGCCTGGGAATGAGCATTCCCAATAAGCTCCCATGGGATGCTAACACTGCCGGTTCATGGACCTCATCTCTAATGACAAGGATCCCTACAACATTTCTTTATTGGCTAAAGACAAGCAACCGGTGGTATAGCCCGCATTCCTTGTTTGCAAATGTTTTGCCTTTATCTTTTTTCTAAAGCATAAGGTTTACGCCATTTTGATATGCATTTAACTTACTGATTCTGGACAAAGAGGAGTAAGCAAGTGACATCCTTGGTTTCAGGACATCCGGAATCTCCGGACTGAGCTGAGGAATCAGTCAGACCTGGGTCAGCTCTCATCCCCTTCCACGCACACGTCGGCCGCTTGCTCCACCTCACTGTGCTTCAGCCCACACAGGAAGTGGGAACAGTTTCTACACCCTAAGGGTGCTGAGTGTCAAACGCGTAATACGTAGCGCCTGACAGGGAGGGAGTGCATCCCACTGCCCTCTGCTTCTGATTCCGTCGCTTTCAGTGTGTAGCGGCAGTTACTTTCAGGCCTTCAGTATGTTATTATTTCAGTGTTCACGTCACAGATGCTGATATAGTCCTATCTGCTTTGTTGAGTTGAGGCCTCATTAAAACAGCATACAAGGACATCCCCAAGGATAAACACCTTCGAACTTGGGCAAAGGCTGCAGGGACTGCATGTCTCTTTGTCAATGTCCCTGTGGCCCGCCGGGGATATGAGTCATTACGGTGATGGTGGGGGGGGCGTTGTAGGATAAAGTGGAAAATGTTGCACTGGGAAAAGGGGCTTTTGATTTAAACGCATCTTAATTTTAAAAAAATCAAGATTATTGAGTTGGCCTGTAGACTTCATCAAGATTCTAAGAGACACTGTGCATAAATATATTATCTCAAGATTTTGAAAGCTAGACTGGTTTCTTTCTATTCTATTTTGTCCTTGAACTCAAGGAGGTCTTGGTTACAGTAGAGAGAGTTTCCAGGGACAGGGAGCAGAGAATCAAGATCTGTGGTCCTAACTCCCTAGCACCTCAACCCCAGCCCAGCGCCCTGGACAACTTCGGACCAGTCTCCACGCTCACTGTGCTCATCCAAGCCAGCCTCCTCTGAGCCTGTTGTTCACTTGGCTGGGAACACAACCGATCTCCTTTTGTCCATGGATATTCTACCCAGTCTTCCTAGCTCAGCGACCACCACTACCCCTTCCTAGGCATATTCAAAGCACTCTGCCTGTCAGTCCAGCCACCGCAGCTTTGGGTTCAAGTCTGTGCTTTAAGCCTCTCCTCCCAGCCCTTTGTTCAACCCTCAGTTAAAGAGCAGCCCTGGTCTGAAGTCCGATCCTGCAGTGGGAGAAGCAGGGGCAGGCAGCAGAGGCATCTCCTGCTCTTCCTCACGCTTAGGTAACTGGCTACCTGAGAGCCTACCTGGCACGTCTCCGAGGGGATAGGGTCGGCAAGGCAGACCTGAAGGACCTCAGCTTGCTCTGTTCCCTCTGAGGCCAGAGCCCTGCACTCCTCTTAACATTTTCCCTGGCCCCGGGCTCTAGGCTTCACATGTCCAGACAGAAAAGGAAACACAAGCACATCTGCTCATGGCCCTCGGCCACCCTTACTTACCATAGACGCCACTCCGCCTGCAGGGGTCTGCTCCTCTCAGCCCATCCCGATGCCACCCACCCTTTGGTGGTCACCTCAAGCCTCACCTCCTAGAGTAGAGGGCTTCCCTCTCTACTCCAGAAGGTTCTTCCCCCTCCTCAGAATGCCAGCAGCACCCAGGGCCTGAATCTAGGGCCCCAGGAATTCCTTCTTTTCTAAACCTCTGTGTGGTGTCAAATTTCCCTCCCCCAGGTCCATGGCAAGAGCCTCGGATGGAGGAAATAAGAAATCTCCTATACTACCCACCAACCCTCACCACAATGAAGACTTGGGGACTGCAGTGTGTTGGTGGGGGGACAACAACTGGAACCCATCGTTCTTACATTCTAGGATTCTAACAGTTTACAAGTTCAAGTTTTGGAGAATCCATGAATCTAAGAGTCCACAGTTCTAAGACCCTGTGATCTCATGATGCCGGGGGCTTTCTAAGATCATGGGTTTGCATGAAGTCCTGAGCTTGCGGTACAGAATCAGAGTCTCAACACCCCCAGGTCTAAAAACCCTCTGCACGTGGTTGAGAGCTGAACAGACTCTGATGACAGCTCCTTGGGACATCTAGACCGCAGTCTGAGCTTGTGTCCTGAAGCGGCTGGAGATGCCACTGGAGGACAGTCTGGCCAGAATTCTCTTTCCAGGCTCGTAAGCACAGGCACCGAGCTCCAGACCCACACCCCGTATCTCTGCAGGTGGCTGGGAGGGTCATGGGGGTGTCTTTGCTGAGCGCTTGTCTGGGGTTCCCCCACAGCTGCTATGGTGTCTGTCAGATCCCCCAATCCTGATTCCTTGGTGTTAGAGGACCCCAGTTTCCCCACTCAGTGCAGACAGAGCCTACTGGGAAGGAGGGGAGGAAGGTGTGTGGAAAGGAGCTTTTAGGGAGAGGAAAGTGTTCTTGACCAAAGGGTTCTGAGATGTCCCTCCCAATATCAGAAAATCCCAAGACCTGAAGGTCTCAAGATCTTCTCCAGAAGAGGCAACGGCACACTTTCACGAAGGAGAGTGGAGGGAGGAGCTGGGGACAGTGCCCGGGAGTGAGTCCCCAGGGCACCCTTTGGTCTGCAGGCTCCTCCTGAAGCCGCCTCTTGTGTACCCTTAGAATAGCCTGAGCGTGCCCCTGCTCCCCTGGAGACACCGCCCCAGTGGCCATGTCTCTGGGCCCACAGCCTGCCTCCTCCCCGCCCCACCCCCACCACGCGCAGGCACAGAAGCTGGAGGACTTGCTGGAGCCAGAGGGCAGGGCGGGCTGCATCAGGGAGTGGCACCAGATGCCCTGTGGCCTCTGATTCCTCTGGGGGTGGCTCCACTGCACTAGCTCTGGAAAGAAAAGATGTGACAGCAACGTCGTTTTCATTTCCCAGAATAATGGAAATAAAAGCAAAAATAAACGGGACCAACTTAACCTCAAGAGCTTTTGTACAGAAAAGGAAACAAAAAGACAACACACAGATTGGGAGAAAATACTTGCAAATGATGTGACTGATAAGGGACTGGTCTCTAAAATTTACAAACAGCTTATGATACTTCATAGCATCAAAACAAAACAACCTACTCAAAAAATGGGCAGAAGACTGGAAGACATTTCTCTAAAGAGGACACACATGTCCATAGGCACATGAAAAGATGTTCAACATCACTAGTTATTCAGTTCAGTCGCTCAGTCGTGTCTATAATGAGATATCACCTCACAGCGGTCAGAATGGCTAGCATCAAAAATCCACAAACAATAAATACTGAAGGTGATGTGAAGAGAAGGGAACCCTCTTGCAATGTTAGCTGGAATGTAGACTGGTACAGCCACTATGGAGAACAGTATGAAGGTTCCGTAAAAAAAAAAAAATAGAGCTACCGTATGAACCTGAAATCCCACTCCTGGGCATATATCCAGAGAACCAGCCCTAAAAGATACATACAGCCCAGTGTGGACTGCAGCACTGCTTGCAACAGCCAAGACATGAGAAGAAGCTAAAAGTCCACTGGCAGAGGAACGGATAAAGACGACGTGGTACATATACCACGGAATACTACTCAGCCACTAAAGAGAGCGACATAAGGCCATTTGCAGCAACATGGATAGACCTAGAGAGTGTCACACTGAGTGAAGTCAGACAGAAGAATAAATACCATATGCCATCTGTTACACGTGGAATCTAAAAAGAAATGATATAAATGAACTTTTCAAGCAGAGACTCACAGACTTAGAGAACGAACTCGTGGTTGTCACAGGGAAGGGACAGGTAAGGACTTTGGGAATATATAGGCTATATTTATAAAGGATAGCCAACAAGGACCTGTGGTAGATCGCATGGAACTCTGCTCACTGTTATGTGTCAGCCTAGATGAGAAGGGAATTTGGGGGAGAATGGATACAAGTGCATGTATGACTGAGTCTCTTCCCTGTTCACCTGAAACTATCACAACATTGTTAATTAGCTGCTTTTGGTGTTAAATAAATACATAAAACTCAAGTGTTCTAACAGGAAAAAGAAAAAGAAAACATGTACAGAGAGGGAGGGAGGGAGGGAAGAGAAGGAAGACTAGGGAGGGGTCAGAGAAAGGGCTCTTCTCTCTCTCAAGAGAGGAGAGAACAAGGAGGGCAGACACAGAGACTCATAAAGACACCGACAAAGAGAGAATTAGACCGTGACTAGTCAGAGGTACAGAAAAGCACATGCTAGCAAACAGGTAATAGAAACAGAGAGAGTGGGAAAAAAAACATATGGAAAGAACCCCCAGAGCTTCTGCCTCAAACCCAGGCTATTGGAGCCAAAGCCTTGGGACCTGGTGCCAGGCATGACTGAGCCTCACCTGAATCCCCTGTCCAGGGAGATGCACTTGGCCTCATGCTGACAGAGGTTCATCCCCGGCACACAGTGGTCAATCACCTCGTCGCACAGCTCACCTGGTGGGGCGGGTAGAGAGCCCAGGCGTCAGGGAGGACACAGGGGGATGCCCTGGCTAGAAGGTCAGGTTCATCCAGTCCCTGGTCAGGAGGCCACGGTATCAGGAGCCTGCCATTTATTCTCTAGGCATCTCCTTTCTTCTGCACCTCTGTCTCAATTTCCCTGGCAGTGACCACAAGGAGAACCCAGGACCTCTCTTGGGCACTGTTAGAGCTTTACCATTTGGCTGTTTCACTTGATTATCCAGGGGCTGCAGCAGCTGAAATCACCCCTGACTTGGTGAAAGTCGCTCAGTTGTGTCTGACTCTTTGTGACCCCATGGACTATACAGCCCATGGAATTCTCCAGACCAAAATACTGGAGTGGGTAGCTGTTCCCTTCTCCAGGGGATCTTCCCAACTCAGGGGCTGAACCCAAGTCTCCCACACTGCAGGCAGATTCTTTGCTGCCTGAGCCACCCGGGAAGCATACCCTCGACTTCAGGCCGTGCTTATTTGTCTTTCATTCCACACTCATTTATGGAGCACCTCCTGTGTGGTAGCATTCTGCCAGGGACTAGGAACACCACAGTGATCCAGTCCCAACCTCTCCCATGGTGTGTGTGTGTTGAGTTGGGGGCGGATCTACAAATAACCAGGCAATTATAACACACAGCTGTCAGCGCGATAATGGGAAAACCTGGTGGAAACTCAGGGGTTTCCTGGAGGGGTAGCCAGGGCTTAGCAGTGCAGTCCACCTGTTACAGATGTAAGGCCCGTGGGTTTTCTCAGAGAAGAAAATATGGAAAGAATTTGCAGTTCTGGTCTCTGGCTACATCCCCTTTGAAATTCACAGGGCCAGAAAAATGCCTAACAGGTCATAAATACCCAAAGATATAAGGCCTGCCGATAAGCCCTGGAAAACTCACACCACCAGAAAGCAGAACATGGGAGGTTAGACAGGCCTGCAGGGATCAGGCTCCTGGAAGACACACCACTGACAACTTCCTTGCATTCCACCCAGTCAGGCCACATGGAGAGTGATGGAGAGAAACAAGCTTCCAGCCAGAGAGGCGTGGGGCAGGTGTGCCTGGGGCAGGGTGAAGGACGGTCCGAGGGTGGCTAGGCGGAAAAGCGTGGCAGACACAGCGCCAGAGTTGGCTCTCTGCTGTGGTGGGGGCACGCGGACCCCTCCCTGCCTTCACAGAGGGTGCCCGTGTGCCTTCTAAGCCTCTTCTGCTGCTTCTCCGCCAGTGACACTGAGCGGTGTATTCTCTGTGGGACACTTCTGACATTTTCTGGCACAGACAAAACCTCGATGTCCCATTCTCAGGAACAAAGTACAATGAGTCAGAACTGCATCCCGGTCAATGGAAGAGGCAGGCAGGAAACTGTCTTCGTGTTTGCTCGGCAACCCCAATGTCCATTGTCCCACCACCAGTTCAGACCTGAATGAAGCATGAGCGCCAGGCAAGTACCTCTCAGTTGGCCTCAGACACCACTGGGGAGCCCAGGGCTCCCGAAGGAGGGGATGAACATGAACTAAATGAACAGAGAGCTGAAAGCCGGGGACCTGCTCAAAGTGGGGAGGAGTGAGTGATTTGTGGGGGTGGGTGAGGGAGGGGTGGACAAACGAAGGGAGAGGGTCTTTGGGAAGCCTCTCAGGGCATATTATGGTTTTTTTGGATTCAAGTCTTTGTCCGGAGGGGGAAAAGAGGTGGAGCTTTTGGAAGAAGCCTAGAGAGTGGTGGGCTTCCCAGGAGGTGCAGTGGTAAAGAACTTGCTGGCCGACGCAGGAGATGCAGGAGACGCCGTTTGATCCCTGGGTGGGGCAGATCCCCGGAGGAGGAAATGGCCACGCACTCCAGTACTCTTGCCTGGAGGGTCCCATGGACAGCAGCTGGCAGGCTACAGTCTGTGGGGTCTGCAGAGTCAGACCTGGCCGAGCACACAGCGGTCTCCTCTAATGCACGGCAAGCCCACCCAGGGCCCCGCACAGCAGCCCACTCCTGGGCATCGGGGACTCACCCGTGTAGTTTGGCGGGCACACACACGCGTAGTTGTTGACCCCGTCCACACAGGTGGCGTTGTTCTCGCAGTCGTTGTCCTCGCAGTCGTCTGGGTTGATCTCACACCGCTGCCCCTCGAAGCCCAGAGGGCAGGAGCAGCTTTGGGGATGTGTGGGTGGGGTCAAGGGTCAGGGAGTGGGGGTGGGTTGGAGCAGCAGAGGGGCAGGTGGGGGGTGGGAAATACAGTCAGTCAGATTTCTCCTCTGGATGGGAGTCTGAGGCGGTTCTTGGGGCACACAAGGCCTGGTGTTCTGAGCAGGAAGACCTTTGGGAGCCTTAGGGACATTTCTGATAGCCCCCTGCCTCCAGTCTCTCCTGGCCCTGGGGGGGCTGCTTGCCTGGGGGCAATTCCTACTGGCAGTGCCTCCTTCACGGCTCCCCCAGCTGGAAGTGGTGGAGCTTTAATTCCGCCCAGTCTCCTAAGCCACCTTTCAGCTATGTTCTATGTGTACTCTCTTTTTGTAGACAAAGAGAGAAACAGCGTAACAAACTCTGTACTTTTTTTGGTGACTCAGGGCAGCTTTTTAATCTGGAGCAGAAGCAGGACTTAGTGGCCAAGATCAGGTTGTGCAACCAGGTTTCCTGGGTTAAATTCCATATCTGTTTCATCATCTGTTGACTGATGGTGCTATCTACCTCCAGGGCGGCTCTAGGCATTAAATGAGATTATAGAAGGAAAACACTTAAAGGGGCACACAGCAAGGAAAGCACGTCAGCTAGATTTTGTTCTAGACAAAACCGCACACCTCCTTAGCCTTCCCTTGGGAATGCCATTTCTCCTTCTCATGTATCCCTGCTACTTCTAAGCCCCCTCCTGCTTCTGGAAGATGAGGGGGTCGGGTGGGACGACACTTTTCCTGCCAACACTTTCTGGTTAAAAACACTATAGGCCGCATGACACAATTCCTTAACTTGTCCCTGCAGTGCTAAACCTCTTGGATACAAACCTCATTCCCTTTCCTCTGCCTGGCCTTGGCCACAGCCCCGGGTCAGGCTGCATTGCCCAATAATAAGTCAGAAAAAAAAAAAATCAGTCAGTATTGCTGAAGGCTGGTCAGATGACAAGGGGTGAGGGGAGTTGAGAGGGTGCAGGTGGGAGATGAGAGTCTGATTAAATGAACTTAAATGAATGATGCAGGAATCTCACTCTTCCTGTGGGCCACCCTCGTCAGGGACCAGGGTGCCGTGTTCCAGCTCAGACCAAGAATCCCAGGCCTCTCTCCACTTGAAACTAAACTAATAGAAAGTGGATTTTTGTGGTCCTTTTTTTTTTTTCCCTGCACCATATGGCTTGTGGGCTCTTAGTTCCCTGACCAGGGATCGAACCCAGGTCCATGGCAGTGAAGGCCCAAGTCTTAATCACTGGACCACCAGGGAATTCCCTTCAAATCCAAATTAACATCTTTTTTTCTATGACCTGAAAAGTGGGTCACATTTTCTACAAAAGGCAGGCAGAAGGATTCTTGGGTCTGAGCTCTTCAACTCTTCATGGAGCGAAATAAATGACTCTAACTCCTTTCTTTTTTAATTCTTTTTCTTTTAGGGACCCTGGGCACTCATGAAGAAGGTTATGTCTTCAGAGACACACAGAGGCAGGTTTCCGAAGATCTTAAACCATAGCATTGTCTATTTTCCTGATGTGAGTTATTTTCCTCTGACTCTCCCCGGAGAGGACTTAGGACTGTTAGGACTGAGTGAAAGTGGGGTAAGAAGGGGCTGGTCCAGGGAACAGAGGTTGCTCATGGACTGGACCAAGGGTGGAAAAGAAGTTAAAGTCTCTTTTGTCCTCACTAGAAATCTGGTGGGAGGTGGTGGGAGGAAGAAGGAGGGGATGTCAAAGATATCTCAAGAGCAATGTGTTAGCTGTGTGGACAGACAGCAAGTCACATCTCCTGTCCAGCCAGCCCTGTCAGCCTTTGCCGGTTTTTGAGCAGACAGTCAATGCGTCAAGACTGGAGAAGCATCTGGATTAAGAGGTAGGTGATGCTTCCAGAATTCTGACTAGTCAGAGGTGTCATGGACTGAACTGTGTCCCCTCAGAAAGATAACGTTGACATCTTAACCCCCCACCCCCGAGCCTTGGACTGTGACCTCATTGGAAACCAGAGTCATTACAGCTGTCGTGAGCTAATTGAAGATGAGGTGACACTGGAGTGGCGTGGGCTCCTAATCTCACATGACTGGTGTCCATGTGAGAAGCCGGTCATATGGACACAGACCCAGAGAGAAGGCTGTGTGTGCAGCTGAAGGCAGAGACTAGAGTGATACAGTTGCAGGTCAAGAAATGCCAGAAACTGCCAGCAACTATCAGCAGCTAGAAGGAGAGAAAGGGGCCCCCGCCCGGTTTCAGTTGGAGCGTGCCCCTACTTCCTGAGCCGTGTGAGAAGCCATTCTTGGGTTCCAGGCCCTCGAGCCTGTGGTCCTCTGTTATGGCAACTCTAGGTCACTGAATTGAGGGACACGGGAGCAAAGCCACCCGACAGGGGCCCTCCCTGTGCC